>CATIWK010776438.1:0-12971 GCA_949634005.1 Mallotus japonicus
TTGGCCCAACCTTAAGGCCCATTAGTTTGGTGGAATGGGCTTGAGCCAAGAGTTGGCCCAACCAAAAAGCCCAAGCCCATCAACTAGGCCCATTGATTTATGGATTGGGCTTGGCCCAATTGTTGGCCCAGCAACCAAGCCCAAGTCCATTTATCAATTTAAGTTAATTTGAAATAAATACAAATATATATGAGATATTTTCTCATTTGTGTTTATTGTTGACTTTTGGGGTAAATGAGTTAGTAGGAATTGTAGAGAATTATATGTGGTGAAAATGCATGAGATGTGTTTAATAAATATCTACATTTATTCTCTACAATAATTAGATATATATATATATATATATATATATAGATATACTCTTAACCTAACCATACAAGTGGGCAACCTAATGATAGAGGTGTAAGAGATATTTTGTGTATATATCTAAAGTAAACCCTAATTTCTCTACTATATATATATATAACCTTATTAAGAGTTAGTAAGGTTGGTTGATATCCATTAAGTGTTAGTAGAGTTTGTAGAGAAGATTGTGTAGAGACATAAAATATACCAAAAGGAAACCAAACATACACCAAATGTAAACTCTTATATCTTATTAGTAGAATTGAGTTAGTTGAAGCTTCTTGGGTCTATAGAGAGGTGCTTGAAACTATACTCAATAGAAGGCAAGAAGGTGATTGGAGAGCTTTGGTGTTTCAAGCTAGAGGCTACACACTTGGGTAGCTAAGACATTGATTCAAGAAGGCAATCCATTATAGTAGATTACTTGTGGAAATCTACATCAAACACTTGGAAATTGGTAAGTGATTCCGCCACTTGATTTCCTAAGTGTAGTTTATACATGTGATATATGTTTAGTTATGTGTTGAATTGCAAAATGAATCTTGGGAATGAAATTCTTCATGTGATGAAAGGTTAAGATAAAGCAAATTTTTGAAATTTGCTCTACTTAGGTTAGTGCTCACCACACTACTCTCTATGGCCTAAGTAGCTTAACCGATCATTTTCACTATGTCTATGGAAACCAGATCCACCATAGCTGCTCTCACAGAGTTCGTAGAGCAGCTTATTCTCAACACTGTTGCTCCTTTTACAGCGCGTCTCTCTCAATTGCCTCCAAGCACGAGTCATGAAAATAATTGGAAGATGAGGCATAATGTGCAAGGTGTCTCAAATGATGACCTGCCAATTTTTAAAAGTTGGCGGATGCAGGAGGAAAATGATGAAGTTGCAAACATTTTTTTGGGAATCGATTTAACTAAAAAAGAAAGGCTCCAATTTAAGAGAAAGGAAGTGGTAAAAATGCCCACTGAAGAAGCCCAAGCCCAAGATAATTTATCTCCTCCTAAGGCTAAATTACCCAAGTTTGAAGGAAGCCCAAGTCTTCTAAAGCCTCTAAATGTATCAAGCCCAGAATTAGCTCAGTCCTCTCCTAAGAATGACCCATCCTTCTATAATAAAGTATCATCCAACATATGTTAGAAAGCTTGTCTTCCTTCTTTTGTTGTATGCCTACACTATAGATTCATGCTAGTAGAAGTAGACCTTATGACTACCTCTTATTGGAGGTCTTTGCTTAACTGTTTGTACGTTCTCTTTGTTTAATGAATCATGTTTGGTTAAAAAAAAAAGAAGACAAGAATTATAACTTAGAATTTAAAAAAATAAAAAAAAGTGGTGAAGGAAAAAGAAGGGATAAGTATAAAAAGGTACCTTATAGTTACACGCATTTTCACTTAAAAGTATGTGTTTTTTTTTAACTTTTAGAGATATGTGGTTTCATTTTCTAACACTTTAATACTCTATCAACTAATTTCGTCATTTTTTTATAATAAAACTTTAATGTAACACTTTCTTTCGATGACATAAATGTTTTAATGTGATTTATCATTGGTATAACTATTCATATTTTTTAAAAATATTACAAATTTATTTTAAAAGTTATTTCTTTTTGTTCATAATAAAATTAAAAATACATCTTATTTTCATTTATTGTGAATTTATTTTAATTAGTTGAATACTATACTACTTAATAAATAATTCTACTATTAAAAATTCATATTATTTAAATATTATATCATATATTTTTAACAATATTACTGAGGAGGGTACCAAAATGCAAGTAGAATCAAACCACAGACCTTTAAATGTTATGAAAAATACCACAGACCTTTAAGTGAAAAAGAGCCTAATTATAGGGTATTTTATTGTACTTTTCCCAAAAAAGAATTACAACATACTTAGCATTTAATAAAATAACTAGTTATGAATCTGCGTTTTGCACAGACCGTAAATAATATGAAGAGAAATGGTCAAGTTGAGGGTAGACACAACATCTTCTACTGGGTTTCCTCTATCATCTATGATGTGTTCCATCTTCAAAGGTTTGAATCGCATTTAGGATTTGCAGGTGTTGTTCATGGGTAAGGTGGTAATCCGAATGGGTCTTAGAAGGAGCAACCCAACTTCAGTCTCCTAAAAGAATTGAGCCAAATACAAATATGAGAAATATAACTCAATTCAGAGATGGTATATATATATATATATATTAAAATAATTTTAATAAATTAAAACTACAATTTAATTAAATACAAAATGAGAACTTAAAATGTTATTGCAATAGTTTTATTTTATCATTTTTATTATTTTTTATTACAAGTACATATGTATTTTTAATATGTATAGTAATAATACTAATTGAATAAATAAAATAAAAATAGAAGATAGTTAAAAAAGGGATGTTTTAGTTAGAATAAAAGACATATTTTTTTGATGGAAAGAAAGAGTAATGTTTTAAATATAATAAAATTAGAGTGTTTTATATAGAATAGAATATGTGTACTTTAAAATAAGATTTTTTTCATATTTTTTATATAGAAAATATTGTGGATTTTAATAACTTAACATATAAACCTTTAGAGGTGAACACTGAATCATAAAAAGGTACACTTGTCAAATTTTGGGTTTAATGACTTTAGAGCTCAATATTTAAATTTTTAATTCATTTGAGTATAAATATTATTTATTGCAAGTTTAGAAATTTATTTAAAATAATATTACTCTTCTAAATACAATATTAATTTTTATATATATAATGTTTAATGCTATCACTATTACAAATACATGAACATTTTTAAACAATTTTTCTTATAATAGTATTCATTTTGTAGTAACTCTTAAAACGTAATATACATTTTATATAAATTATTATCAATAATGTATATTATTTAGTATTAATAGTTTGTTCTATTCATGTTACAGTAATCTATATTTTTCAATAAAAATTAAAAATTGTATATTTAATAAATTTTTTAACCACAAGCATTGCATATGAAAAAAACTATTAAATATATTATCGATATTTACTAATTTACATGGCAAACACAAAATAAAACTAAAAAAGTATTTGAATCTCTTTATGATAATCAATCAATTTAAATAGATTTTGAAATCTATCGATCAAAAACCAAATAGAGATTAAAAGCTAATAAAATAAAAGATATGTTACTAAGCCATCGATGCCATAATATTACTCTTCCTCTGTTTGGTTCACTTCCCACCGCACTATTAACTTGTCCCGTCTGCGAGTTTATTTCACCATGCAAATCAAGATATAGTACAACTTTCCTTATTTAACACTAGAGCCAAGAATTCATTGTGTTGCAATGTCCTCAAATATACAATAGTTAGGCCAAAATTTCACAGTTAAGTTTAAGGCCTTGGTAATTTGGCTAGCAAATAGAAGGCTATAAGATAAAGATGGAACACCAAGTATAGTATCTAAAGTAAGAAAGTTAGGATTAGATACTGATCCTTCATGAGTAACATATGCAATTCCTCATTAGCAGTCAAAATATTTTGTTAGGTTGATGGTCAAATAGAGGTAAGATGATGGGTAGAGATTGTCATATGATCAGTAGCACCTGTATCAATAATCCATGTATTATTCTGAGTAAGATTTGTTATACCCAATTTTTCATTATCATGGGATGTGGCAATAGTGGTCGCAGCAATAACAATTTTACCAGGCTTCTTACGGGGCTTTTTTATGGAATCCCACCATTTCGGATATCCAATAATTTCATAGCAGCATTCCTTGGAGTGCCCATTTTCTCCACAGTGAGTACATACATGTGTATTAGTCTTACTCGGAGCTTTTCCTTTTGATGGTGGTCAAGTTCTTATTGCTATGAGCATTGCATTGTCTACCATAACCTTTGACTATTCCATGGTTTGTCGTTGGTTATAGTCCTTATGCACATATGCGTAGCACGATTCAAGGTCAAAGGGGCCTTTCGTACTATTTCACTTTAGGCATTGTTAAATTTCGAGTCAAGTCCAACAAAAAATATGTGAATGCGTAGCCGACTAACATACTTGTTGAGTAATACAACTCCATTGTCATCCTCTCCTTGTGCAACCGTTTGAGCATCAATTCTTGAAATATGCCAATAAGTTCATTATAGTAAGTAGGCAATGGCCTAATATTCTCCGATTCAGCTCAAAAAGTTGAGTCTCATCCGAGCCATCATAGAAGGTTTTTGATACCACATCCTATATTTCCTTTGTTGTTTGAAGCCTTATGAATCTTTGCATCATAGTCAGGCTCATAGAATCAATAAGTCAACTCTTTACTCGATGATTGTCAATAAGCCAGGCCTCCAAGCCTGTCCCCTGCAAATGGTTTCGGAGTTGGCCAGTGAGAAATTTGGATTTGTTTCTAGCTCCAATTTGCATCTCTATGAGTTGTGACCATAGTGGAAAATTTGTATCATCCAGCACGATTCCGGTTAGGAAAGGAGAGTTATCTTGTAGGATCTGGATGACAATCGGAGTTCCATGAGATACAATGGATGTGTTTTGTGCCATGGCTCTGGTTGAGATGGTTCAATTTTGATAATACATTCAATTCAATATGAGTTCAATTTCAGAGATTCTGCTCTGATACTATGTAGAGCAAAGAATACAAGAAAAAAAAAAAAAGAATACAAGGTGAGATTCAAGTATATTTTTCATTTCTCATTACAGAATTTTATACATCCTTATATACACATTTCATTCTCCCCAATATATACAATTATTATTTATACAAATCACTCACTCACCCAAATCGCTCTCCCAATTATATTTCCTAATCCGGACATAGAATCTCCTCCCATGATTGAAGATTGTTTCCTTAGCTCACTTCCACATAACTAACAATTAAAGTTTTAGATGACATGGATGTGAAAACTCATAGAAATGGAGATGCACCATTTCACCTCAAATGCCAGGTGTATATTTTACTCCTTTTTTTTTTTTTCATAAAATTGCAATTGTACTATAATTGTTTTGTCAAATTTTAAAATTTGGTATAAATTTATAGAAGTTAAAATGGTTGTGGTCTTTAGCACCAATATGCCAATAAAGGCACAAAACTACATTTTATCTTATTTCATCCCTAATTATAATGCCTTGAAGGTACTCTAGAAGCCACCTCAATTTTATTTTATTTTATTTTATTTTTCGGATAGAAAGTATGGTAGAATTGAGATGTGTCCTGATCTCACATTGGAAAGAAGTAGGGGAAATCTTGGCCTTATAAATGTGGCCATTGCACATTCTAATAGATTAATCTTTTGGAGAGAAGGTAATAACGGGTGACGTTTTGTTGTGAATACAAAAATCATGATTTTAGGACTAGTGCACATATATATCTATGTAAACAATGACATTATAAGCTGCTAATAGTTTTCAACTCTATATACTGAGTGACACAACGATGGATAGTAAACTAGTTCCAGAACTAAACATTAATTTCATACAGAAAGAACAACTTACATACATTCAGCAATGCAGAGAAAGAGAATTAATGGGTATGTTCTTCTCTTCTTTTTGCTACCTGTCTCTACCTTTGTCACGCCCATGGTCTGATCTACTTCTGCTTTGCATTATCTTCTTGGGATCTAACTTGCTTCCTGAACTTCCTTCTTCTCTAGGGTCTTTCCCTTTCTTAGACTCTACTTCTTCTATTTCTCCACTCTTCAACCTCCTTTCAGGTTCTGATTGTCTCTTCGTCTTTTGATGTTGATCTTTTGTGCTGCCTTCAGGCACTGGAGTTCTTCTAATTCCTTCTGTTCTTGTTGATTGTGCATCTGCCTCTGAACGCAGCTTATTTGCGTCGCCCCTGGATATTTGCATCTGTTTCCCTCTCATGATTAACTCCTGGGTCAGCATCCTATGATCTGTTGCCCTGGAACCTTTCTCTTGTTCAAAGAAGAGGACTTGCACAACTGTTCTTAATGGTAGCCGCTCATTCTTCACAGCATGTGCACGCACATCAGGAGACAGTTTTTGGCAGTCTAGATTCCTGCAGAGACGTTTCTTGTCTGCCTTGCTCAGGTCAGGGTGCTCCTGTTTCATAAATGAAAGGACTGTGTTTCAACACAAATTGAAAAGCAGCATTCATAAACTAACATCCTAACTTTGGTTCATGCACATTCATTCTGCAGCAATTAGCGCTAACTCATGGAAATTATATAATGGAATATGGGCACCCTGGCATATGAGAGTTCCTGTTTTGCTCATAGAGATTTTGAATTGTTTAATGATCTGAAGCATCTTTGCTTTAATAGCAGGTATCATGTCAGTTTTGATACCTTACCTTGAGATAAATGTTGATTGCCTTGTAAAGGTCATCATGATCTTTCCTGGCAATATCTGGCAAAGCTTCCGCAAGTGATGCCACTTTAGAGACAGGCATGTTCTTATCCCTTGCAATCACTTGAAGGTAAGAATCAATAAGCTTTCCAATCTTCCTAATTGATCTTATAAGCTGAGCATTTTCTACAGGTTCTGGTGAGTGCCTTCTCCACAGCACTAAAAAACTTTCTATTACCGATGCAACCAAGTCAATGTCATAATAATACTGATTGGAGAATGAGTGTGAAGGAAGGAGTAGATCATTCACTGTTGCTTCCTCTAATTGCAGACTTGATTTCCTCACGAGTTCTGTCTTTGTAACGGGTGATGCTCCTAGGTAATTTGCAATGCTGAGAAGTCTTAGCAAGAAGCCAACTGAAACTGACCCTCTGTCTGCTGGAATCATACTCACAATGGCTTCAAGAATCTTTCTGTTCTTTTCAATATCTTCAGTTTGAGACACAGAACTCTGAGAAGTTTGAATTTTTGTGCTGTCTGGCAACCAACGACAAGCATATACATGCAATGCTTCACCTATAAGCTGTGGTGGCAGCATATATGTTGACCTTATGGCCATGATTATACATCGAAAGAGATCTATATCGAGGTCAGATATGTCTTCTGTCCACCAATCTCTAGGGACAGATTTCTGAGACTTGGTATACCCTGGCCTTGTATAAGTGTAGGACCATGTGACCTGTAGAAGAAACTAGTCATTTTCCAGCTGAGATTAAGTATACAAATAAAAAAAAAAAACATTTTTCCAATTCCTGAAACGCATACTTGCTTTCTTGTAATATATGGATAATAGCAATAACTGAATTAACCTTTGCTGGAGGAGTAAGGATTTTCTCAACAATTGAATCAATGCATTTTCTTATGATTCCAAGATTCTCCGACCACTCGGTCAATTTAACTGTCGTCTGTAATGTGGCAATGGAATCCTTCCAACCTTCAAGAATGCACGAATTGAAGAACGCCTCAAGTTTTGGAACGAAATTTCCCTTTTCTACTGATTCAGTCATTCGAAGGAACTTGGCTGCACAAAAAGCTGGCACAATATTATTTGCACTGAGATTAATTGTTATGCCATAGCAATACTTGGCACACAGCTCAAAAGCTTCTTCTCCTCCTGGAATGTCATGAAGCTCTATAGTAATAGTGCTTGAATCATCAGTATCCGGACAGAGTCTTTGTAAGAGGCCACACTTTGGAAGAAGTGGAAACTGCAGCTAAGTAAAAGCAAAATCAATAAGGATCCAAGTTATGTTCAGTGAATTTTAATTCCATAATTACACAGGAAGCAGATACATATAATCAAAGAAGATAACCCGTGAACTCATATATACCGTATGAAGAAGATAATTAATATTGTTAATTCTGATAACAAGGTCGCTAGGTACATCTGATATCACAGACCTGCATTGCGTTAAGAAATTAGCGTTACTGAATCCAGAGACATGAAATTCGCATTAAAATAGAAGTTAATGATATATGGGTGAGCAGAAATACCTGGTAGCCTCTTCTGTATAGAAGGTATCAGGCCGTGTCCCAAGTTTCATAAACTTCATTTTGGTGACTTTCTTCTCGTTTAACCCAAAGGTAATGAGCAATTTTCACTTCAGGATAGTGGAGCATATGCACTTACAAGAACTTGCCTGAAAAGAAACTGTAGTGATGCCCAGACAAAAACAGATAGAAACAATAAAAAATGGTATTGAAATTTAGACAATCAGAATAACCTGAAAGAAATGAAAATATCAACAAAATCAAAACTTGAAATCATGTTGAATAAAGGGTAAAAAAATCCTAATAAAAGAAATTGAACAAAAAGCAGAAAATAATAAAACAATACCAAAAAATCTTTGAAATGCAATCCACTATAGCTTTGAACTGTGAAGAAGTGCTAAACACTAAGAATTCACCACTGTAATGAAAATGGGAAGCAAGTAGGCCTGACCTTATCAGTAATCCAACAAAGGTCCCATGCTCTTCAGAGTTCCCTGTACAGAACCCTATTAAGTCCTTTAGAAATAGAAGATGTTACTTTTCACCTGCAAAGAGAAGAAAGAAAATCAGGATCAAGATGATTCACCCAACTTTTTGCCATACAAGTCAACAGAGGGAAAGTAAGAGTGAAAGAGATTATGTATAATAGTAGAAGGCCTTTCTTTGCATTTAGACCTTTCATAAGCTAAAAGCCATGCAAGATTATTATCTCTTACAATTTTTTTTTTTTTTTGGCTTGTTCCATTAAGATTTGGGTCCAATATTTGCGTCAGAAATTACCTGACTAACTGCATCGTAATCTCTGCTAAAACATGTAAAATGGGCAAGTAATTTTCCTAAAGATTGGTGGGTACTAATAAATTTTGCTACAAAAGAGAGAGAATCAAAAAGTTTCACTGAAAAAAATGTAAAGCTGTAGTTTCAACACTGAATCTGACACACACACACACACACACACACACAAAAAACCTGCATATGGCTGGTGAAATGAACTCATCTAGCTAGAAAAGTTAAAGAAATGAACCTTACGCTTTATTCATACACCAATCCAAAAATCAAATTTAGCTGCAGACTTGGAGAAGGAACTAAGCTAAGTGGATTGAATTACATAACCAAGCCACATGAGAAGTGATCTTAAAAGAATAGACCTTCAAGTCTCAACTGTCTTCATAATTGATGGTTACTCTCTGAAAAAGAATAATTGATGGTCCAAAAAATTTGACTCTTGGGTTTTGTAGAAAGTCAGGGGTTCAAATCCTGAAGTAGAGTGATGTACACCGTAATTTGTGAAATATACCATAACTGTAAGAATGGTTTTAACATAGAATCTACCAAGTATGTCTTTAATAAATCCAACTAGGAAACTAGAGCTAAAAATGTCTAATTTCATTTACCATTAAAGAGATTCTCGACCTTTGTAGTTCTAATCAAATCAAGGAAGCTAGATCCGTAATGGAGTTGTATGTCTAGCCACTTGAGTCATGCTTTTGGGGTATCTTTACTTGTTGAAGAGTAGACAACTTAAAAGTGTTCAACTCTTGATTCTTTACCCTTTGCTGCAAAAGGTCAATTTGTATCCAACACCCTTTAAAAAAGAAGGCAGATTGTTGGCTTGGACGCTTTAGAATCACCTAATTTCCTCCACTCTAATGGGAGGTATAGTTCATTAAAACTAAAAGACTAGTTTAGTTGCTCTTTTTAAGTAAATGATGATAGGATTCACATTAATCGCATCATTTAAGTTTTCTAGTTCAATCATCGAGTGTCTGTCTATCCAGTAATACGAAAGAAGAGGGTTTCAATACATAATCCTTTTCAACTATTCTACGCCAAAAAGGTAGCTCTTCTCACGCAAAAAAATTTCACATCAACCCTCTTCTTGAATCAGTTGACTAAAGCTAATATTACTTTAGTTTATGAGCATGAAGTGGGTCAGGGGTGTAGAATTTTTGACAGTAGAAACAATACATATATAAGGATTACAAAATAGGGAAAGCAATCTTGCAATGAGAAGGAAATGACATTGTTGAGAATTCTGGAAAGAAGGCCTGCTGGGACATAAACTGAAGACATGAACGGTAAGAACATGGATCACATTTAAGAAGAAAATGACTTGGTCAAAAAAAAAAAAAAAGGCAAGAGCAAAAAATTTGGGGTTACCTTTCTTTTAGTAGAGGGAACAAATATTACTGGAAAATATTGACAGTAAAAGAAGCTTCTGTCAACATTATATTGTACATACTAATGAATTAAGTTCTTCATGGTACTAAAAAAATTGTAGATTCAATCCTTCATAACTTTTTTTTTTGAAAAAAATAATTAAGTTCCTGGTATTCTTCCCATATTTCTTTAGATTGATTAAAAAAGCACTTACATTTATTGGCTTTGGTGGTCCAGAGATAATGTGATGTTGGTCCAGGTGCCTTTATCAGCATTGATTGGTTAAAATCTAACATACAGCTAGAAGTCTGTCAGAAAAATAGTAGGGCTAGTGTACCACAATTCACACCATATCAAGTACAAGAAAGAAAGTATTCTAAAAAAAAAAAAAAAAAAAAAAAAAGAAGTACAAGAAAGAAAGAAAGAAAAATGGTTAAAAAAAAAAGGTACAAGAAAGAAAAAGCTTTTAAAAAAATTTCCTTCTGAAGGAAAAATAACAGAAGAGCCTCTTTTTATTTTCTTCTTAGAAAGAGATGCTATGCTAGATCCCAAGCTCCATGTATATCAAAACAATCATTTAAAAAAAAAATGTAATGCTTAGGTCAGTCTTTGCTCAATTCAGAGTCAATGGCCCCAAAAATCTTTGCTATAAATAATTGGATTCCCATCCACTATGGTGTTTAGCTACTTGTGTTAACATTCCCTCTTGGAGTTGATAAAAGAACTTGTCAATAAGGACCCAGAAATGTTTTTATAATTTTCTTGTTTGTCCATATGCTAGTGGAATTTTTTTAATCTTTCAATTAAAAAGCATAAAGTAAAGGCTTCTTTTTCTTTTTTTTTTTTTTAAAAAAAAAAAACAATTTCTGTTTTTTTCCTCTAGCTAGCAATCAAAGTATAGCGAAATCTATTACCTGCACATAACAGAACAAAAAAGCACCTAGAGCTTATGTGCTTGGCTATTGAGTGGAAGACAATAATAACAAGTGAAGCACAGTTCTAACAAATCAAATCAACTTAATTATATCACATAATACCAACAGAATTGCTATCAAAATAGGACTAAGATATTAATGTAAAAAAAAAAAAAAGATCAAATAGAATAAGGAAATGAGAACATACCAGAAGCAGTATCTGATTAGACTTTTTCAATTCCAAGCAAAGAAGAAAAGCACCAACACTTAAAAATCAATAAAGCTGCAGATTAAACTAGCTAGCTAGCTATCTCCTTCTAACTGGAGGAAGAGATCAGAGCAGCAAGCAAACTGGAAAAATAGACAATCTTAAATCAAAAACAAACTTGCACCCATCAGTGTACATGAAATTTGGATAGCTGGAAGTGATAGTAAAGGAGTGTGGCTTGATTGTTTCATGCATGTAATGCTTGAGAAAAAGAGAGAACTGGAACCATTGAGAATTAGGGAAAGCTGCAGGGAGAGGCTTGTGGGTTTTTTTCTCTTGCACACACATACACCACTAGAGAGGCACATAACAACTGTAAAAGAAGTTTATGTCTCACATAAGACTCATGGAGACAAAAGAGAGAGAGTGGTCGGCTGGAATTAGTCAACATGGTAATATATCAAAAGGCATGTTATCATAAAATGCTTGAATTCCCACAATATATTTTTTTTATTATTATTTTTTGCTGTAAAGAAAGGAGTCAAACTGTTCACAAGTTATGTCAAATTCTTATAGACTATATATTAATAATATTTAAAAATATTAAAATTATAAGTTTAAGTATATGATATATCAAAATAAAAATTAATCTTTTCCAAAAAAAAAAATTAAAAAAAAAATTAATCAATCAATGAAAGTTACAAGACATGTAAGTATACCTTTGATGCAAATAACATAATCCATATACATATAATTTTTTTTTAAAATATACATAAAAAAAAAAACTTTAGTATTTTACTTAGACAACGATAGGTGTCGCTACCCGTGACGTCTACAGTGCGTTGCAGGTAGCGCAAAAAGATAAAAAAAAAAAATTTTATTTCTTTTTTTGTCCCCCGATAAGGGGGATTATCAATTGAAAGGGGATGATTTCGAAAATTTCACCCCCCATAATGCACTGTTCTTGTCGCTAATATCCTTTTTATTTATTATGATTAAGGAGGAGGTATTTATTTTCTTAATAAAGACATCACATAATTTAAATATTAATAGCTCCAAATTTGGCCTAATGGTAAAGTTATTGTGGGTACAATGGGAGATATCAGATTCGAGATATTTTAAATTGTAATTTGATAAAAAATAATTTAAATATTGATATATTATGTATCGGGGTATAAATAAGCCGAGCCGCTCACGAGCAGCTTGATGTTCAGCTTGATAAAAACTCGTTCGAGCTTGTATATTGAAGCTCATTTAATAAATGAGCTGAGCTCAAGTTATACAAAACTCGGCTCGTGAAGCTCGCGAACAAACTCGAATAGCAGCTCGTGAGCCAGCTCGTAATTTTAACGTTCAGTAATTTGATTTTATATATATAATATATCAATTCGTGTTGTAAAAAATATTTTAGAAAATATATAATTAGAATAAAATTATAATTTTTATTAAATATATTGTAATTTACTTAATAAATAATTTATTTTTACTTTTTTAAT
>CATIWK010776619.1:0-11843 GCA_949634005.1 Mallotus japonicus
AAGAAAATTCTAAAGGCTCTTCTTCCAATAAATCTTCCCCATCATCAATTTTTACATAAAATCCAAATACCTAAGAATTTAATTACCCAAAACCTAGAGTACCATTTTCAATTTGTCCAATTTCTTCAATTTATTGAAATAGCCAATACTATAAAATTTAATATTTAATTCTTTATCTCCACCAAACCTAAAGGCTCTCTCTTTTTCTTTTGTCCATTCACTTTACCATTATTATCACCTTACTCTTACCAATAACCCATCCACTATTGGAGTTACCATTGTTCTTCCTTTACTTTAAGTTGCTATCGACGTTGTTTCCTCCTTACCACAATGAGCTACCGGTGCTGATAACCTCATCGAAGCTGTGGAACCTCATAATATTGAGAAAGTGAGCAGCTTCAAGGCACCCCTATACTAGA
The DNA here is from genome assembly GCA_949634005.1 of Mallotus japonicus. Classification (NCBI taxonomy): domain Eukaryota; kingdom Viridiplantae; phylum Streptophyta; class Magnoliopsida; order Malpighiales; family Euphorbiaceae; genus Mallotus; species Mallotus japonicus. The sequence goes on from CATIWK010776619.1 coordinate 420, forward strand.
GCTGCCATCATTGACAGCACCAAGACTGCCTCCCACCATCGACCTGCTTCTCTGTCCACTACATTGTAGCAAACAGTAACTATCTCGTGCAAAGCCGAGACTTCCAACAGCTCCACCGTCGCTCTTCACAAAACTAAGGTTGCCTCAGCTTTATGTGAGATAGCGGACCAACTAACCCAAATCGATGTTGTCACCAAAGCTCCTATCACATGATTCAAGCTCCACACCACTAAATCAAGCAATTTCAAACTACTTCATCAAAACAAATTATAAAATTTCCAAATCAAAACCTATTTTGGAAAAACACCTAAACAATGTAATTTGCTTTTTTTATGTTCAATATCATTTATATTGAATGTTGTGTGAATTCGAGATATTGTTATTTGTTCTTGATACCTTAAAGTACCAAATTTGTGTTCTTATGTTTGTTGATTGGAATTATGTTAATATGGAATTTCTTGATAACAATGCTTGGATTTTGATTTGATGTTCTTAAACATTAATTTGTTACTTTATTTTGATATCATTAATTGGTTGGTGATGTGGAGATTTTTCCATTTTCTGTAAATTTGATGAAAATTTATCTGAGGAACTGTGAAATTATTCTGATGATTTACTTGGTTAACCGAAAATTTTGAGTATTTTAATGAAAATTTGATGAAATTTGGTTACTTCCTTAGATCAAATTTGTTGTTTGCTCTGTTGCCTCAGGGAATTTAGGCTTAAATTTTAATTTATTTACAGAGTTCTATTAATTTTATACGTCAATAACTTTATCCATGTAAAATTCTCTCAAGCAACATAAAGTTAAAATTTATTTTAGCAACTGAATACCACAATAATTTGCTTAAATGGTCTCCCTGCGAACTTCTTTAATTTTTTTAACAAAACCTTTAATAAGCTAAATCAAACTCCACTAGCATGTTATTTAACACTTCTAGGAATCCTTCATAATTGCAACTTTCAAAATCCAAACATGTTTGCCAAATTTAGTACACTAAATTTGTACTTATGGATTTTATTTATTTTAACAATATCAAAATTAAAGGCCAAAATTATATTTGCTAATTCCCCTAATGAATCCCCAAAAGAACTTAGCCAATCACTTAAATTCTATCATTTGAATGATGACAAATAACCTAAAGCTCAAAAATTCATGTTTCATAGCCTTTTTCAAACCCTTCTCGTTTCAATTGCTTATTTCTCCGGCAAGCAATACACCATAAAAAAGGGGAAAATAAAGACAGATATTAGTGACTGATTAGCAATGGAAGTGACAAGTCAGACAAATGCAAAGGTAATAGGGACAGAAATAACAACGGACAATCAAAATTGTCGCTAATTTTTGGCAGGCGTTAGGCACCAAGGTAGCAATTATCGATTGGTTACGGTTAATCAGTCATCAATTAACGACGGATTACATGCCATTCTTAAATAGCGATGGATGTTCTAATCCGTTGTAAATGGGTGTTTGGTTTAACTGGTGGAGCGGAGCTGATGGCTATTCAGTTCTTATCAGCTACAAAATATTGTTTGGTTAATTTTTTAAAAGGGTAGCTGATAGCTATTGGGACATCTATCAGCTACGGTTCATATCAGCTCCAATTTAGAGCTTTTTATAAATAGCTCCCAAATAAAATTACTTAATTAACCATATATATTTAGATATAATTACTTAAATAACCTTATCTCTTTAAATTAAACTAACAACTATATTTTTATATGTTTATTTTTTCCTTTATATTCTTTAGTTAATTTTTTACACTTCTTTATATGTGTGTGTGTATCTATATAATTTATATTATTATTATTATTATATAATTTTATATATATATAAAATTTATATTATTATTATATAATTTTATTACATTTAAGTATATTATTTTCAATATTTAAAAATTATAAATATAAATTATGTATTAAAAATAATACTTATAATGAAATACAACTGAACATATAAAATAAATAAATTATAATGAATGTAAAATTTTAAAAAAATTAATTAATATCTATTAATAGTCATTTAACACATAAATATCAATAACTGTAAATGATTTTACCAAACACATAATATTAATCAGCAACTAGCAATAACTATCAGCAACAAATTAGTCAACGAAATTAGCGATGGAACTTGAAATGGATGAATTTTCCGAAACAAACTTTGAGGGGGGACTCTTGATACCCCACATCTAAATCCTATTCCAATTAGGGTCATAATCCTCCAAGTAAAGGATAACTAAAGGAAAAATCCTCAACTTCACTAGGAAAAGAATACTCAATTCTTGCATACTAAGGAGACTAAGTCCTACAAGCTTAAGGATTCTCAACAACAAGGAGTCCCAATCATACTAGGTTTGAGTCAATATTTTTCTCTATATATACTCCTCATATCTCTCATTCTTATTCATTCTACACACACAACATCTCTTGCATTCAATATTTTCCTTTTAAGAACCTCACTAACTTAAGCATCAGAGTGTTTATGGGGATCTCCCTATCCATTCACCTTACTCTTATTGATTTGCTTATTTGTAGGATTCGAAGGATTCCTGAACAAGTTACCAAGTGGCGTCATCAGTCTTTACAATTTCATTGATGCTGCACAAGGATATCATCAAATTCCAATAAAAAAGGAAGACTAAGAAAAAACATCTTTCATTACTCACGAGGGATTATATTATTATAAGGTCATGCTTTTTGGATTAAAAAATGCCGATGCAACCTATCAGAGACTGTTGAATTTCATCTTCAAATATCAAATTGGAAAAAATGTTGAAGTCTATATGGATGATATTGTTGTCAAAAGCTATAACATAGAGCATTATTTCGAAGATCTTGATCGATTTTTAAAGATATTGGATCACTACCAGATTAAACTAAATCTAAAAAAGTGCATTTTTGGTGTAAAAGCTAGAAAATTCTTGGATTTCATAATTTCACACAAAGGAATTGAAGAAAACTCGAAAAAGATGGAGGCCATCCTGAACATGAAAGCCCCAATAACATGGAATGAACTATAAAAGCTCAACGGCAGAATAACAACACTCGGGCGGTTTATATCATGCTCGGCCAAAAGATGTTTACCATTATTCAGAGCATTGAAGAATACAAAGAAATTTAAATGGAAGAAAGAATTTCGAGAAGATTTTAAAGAGATAAAAAGGTTCCTATCTTCCCCACCATTGTTCAGCAAGCTAATCCCTGAAGAAGCTCTTTATTTATATCTCTCAATCGGGCATGAATCTATCGCCTTAGTACTTGTACGAGAAGAAGGTAGTTAGCAAAGCCTGATATATTATATCAGCTAAGTGCTCAGAGGTTCAAAAATCTGATACTTGAAGCTAGATAAACTTGTCATGATGGTGGTTCATACATCCCGAAAGCTCAGACAATATTTTAAAGCTTATGCCATCATCGTCAGAATAAATTTTCCATTGAGAAAAATACTTCAAAAACTAAAAAATTCTAGAAACTTAGTACAATGGTCAGTCCAACTAGGAGAATTTGATATCTCCTATGAATACAACAATAAATAAAAGCATAAGCTCTGGCAGACTTTATCCAAGAAATGATAGCAAAAGACATCATTACTCTGTCATGCCCTGAATGGAAGTTATACATAGACGGTGCATCAGGTACGCAAGGATCTGGAGATGGTATTGTCTTGCTAGGGCTAGGATAAATTATAATCATATATGCGGTTCAGATTAAATACAACACCATAAATAGTGCCACCGAGTATGAAGCTCTAATAACAAGACTGAAACTAGCGATAGAAGTCAGAGCTGAGCATCTCAAAATCCATTCAGATTCATAATTGGTCATCAATCAAATAAAAGGGATTTACCATGTCAAAGAGTTATGTATGATAAAATATATTGAGAAAGCTGGACAGCTACTAAAGAAGTTCGAGCAAGAAAGGGAATATTGGGAGATAATCCAAATTCCTAAAGGTGAAAATGAAGAAGCAAACTTATTAGTAAAGTCAACTGTAGAAAATAATCAACTATTTCAATATCTTAAATTCACAGAAGAATTGGTCAAGCTGAGTATTGAGGAAACAAAAGTAATGAATACCCAAGAAGTAGCTGAATGGATGAAGCCAATAATCTAATACTTGGAACATGGAATTCTTCCCCAAAACAAGCTTAGAGCTCAAAAATTGAGAGTAAAAGCTGAACATTACTATATGCACAAAGGAAATCTCTACAAAAGATCATTGACACGTCTATGGTCCAAGTGCGCTTCACCGGAAAAGGGTAACTATATTTTGAGTGAAATTCATGAAGGGATATATAGTGCACATGAAGCTCAAGGCTCGCTGGTGAGGAAAGCATTGTTACAAGGAAACTATTGGCCCACTATATCTAGGGATGACTTATAACTTATTGAAGGATGCCTCAAATGTCAATAATTTGCTCGGATGACCCATAAACCTTCTAATACTCTGCACCCGATTGGAAGTCTATGGCTATTTGCTGTGTGGGGAATAGATATCCTGGGATCATTTCCAGTCTCGACATTATAAAAGAAATTTTTGATCATCGTAATTGATCATTTCAACAAATAGGCTGATGTTGACGATGTCCCAACCATCATTGAAGTTTAGATAAAATGCTTCTTCTAGAAAGAAGTCATTTGTAGATTTAGCATACCCCACACCTTAATAACTGACAATGGCAAGTAGTTTGACAATGAGAAGTTTAGGCATTTTGCTCGGACCTCAACATAAAGCTTAAATTCACATCCGTTGCCCATCCTTAGACTAAATGGTCAGACAAAAGTCACTAATAAGACCATCATGCAAGGAATAAAAAGAAGACTTGATGAGGAAAAAGAAAACTAGACAAATGAGCTTAACAATGTTATTTGGGCCTATAGAACGACGCCTAGAACCTTAACTGGAGAGATGCCTTTTAGATTGACCTATGGTATGGATGTAATAATTTTAGTGGAGATAGGATCATCAAGTTGCCGAGTTTTTGAAGACTTAGATCAATAAGTTAATAATATTAATGCTTGGATATGCTCAAAAAAAGAAGGGAACAAGCTTCAGTCATAACAGAAGCTCAAAAGCAGAGAATTATGGAGTATCATAACAAACGAGTATGAGTAAAGGCATTTAAGCCCGGAGACTTAGTGATAAGAAGAGCTAATATAGGAAAGGGAAGCGTAGGAACATGCAAACTTGAACCAAATTGGAAAGGTCCCTATCAAGTCATTGAAAAAATGAGCAAAGGAGCGAACAAAATCAAAGACAACCGAAGAAAAAAACTACTTTGCTATTGGAATATTGATAGTCTTAGAAAATATTATCAATAGATTTAAAAAGGCATTACCGTAATAAATGTATTCAGTAAAAGACAATTTCCAATCAAAATAATAATTTCATTCATTAAAAATTTACATCTTGATAATTACAAAAGTTCATATGCTAGACTCAGATGGGGCATTAGGATTCTGAGTGCTAACATCAAGATTCTTGGAACCCTCACCCTCCTGTGGATGCTCAAATGCAATTGCAAAAGAAGCTTTATTCTTTTTCACTATTGTTGCCAAACTTTTATAAGAGATTTTGTTTATCTTTGTGAAGTCCAAGTCCGAGCTTTGAGCAAACAAAATTCTCCGGCATTTAGACTTGAACGCCTTAAAGAATTTCTTAGAGAATTTCTTAGATAAGTCTTGGTGTCATACATCAAGTTTTGACTGTCCCCAAAAAAGGTCCGATGATGAAAATATCTCCCCGAACTTGACAAGTGTCTGTTCATTCGTACCACCTCTGGAGCGTGCTATAAGTCTATAAAGCCCGAATCGAGCCTCTAGAGGGTAAAACCGGCTATCGAGTCATTAAGTCGCACCCCGATTTTATGAACTATGAATTATCAAAGTGATAAGTCACTCATTTCGAGTAATAGTTACGCGAAACATGCAACTCGTCAGACCGGTGTTCGTCTCGTAAGACCAGAGTTCAACTTTGTGAAAATTGGAAGTCGATTTTGACAAAACGAACATCAGAAACATGTCTGGAAGGTCCAAAAACCCCTAAAAATAGCCTCGGAGTAGCACACGTAAAGCCTGAAAATAACTCGTGAATGCGTGTCAGCGTGATCACGCACTCTTAGTGCGTGATCATGCATATTTCATGCAGTCACGTGCCCCAACACTCGTGCATACGATCAAAACCGCACACACACGCTCCTCAGGATGTATGATCACGCGTATTTTCACCCTTTTTTCTATAAATAGGGGTCTCTACCTCCCATTTTGGGGGGAGCCTACATATACATATACTGAAACACTGTAGAATTGAAGACTCAAGAGTCCCAATTTACACTCTTTTGGCTCAACCATTGCATTTTTCTTAGGATTTTTATACCAATATGAACCAAATCCACCCACATCTTTGTCAAAGCACGCTTCAAAGGTATACAAATTTGCATTCTACACGTCATTTTCAACCTCTCGACGAGGATAGCTTGAAAATCCTATGAAGCTAAAGCTTCGAAAACACAAAGCAAGATCAGTAGAATCTGAGGACCAAGCAATCATTTTTGTACGTTTATTTTATCGTTTTGCATCTTATTTTATTGTCGTCAGCAGTTGAGAAATTGTTATGATCATGTGGTGAAACTGGCAAATTGCATGCTGATTGAATGATCTTTGCTTTATTTTGTCCATAATAAACTATCATTTTGCATTAATATGCATTCAATAATACAGAAGTTCACTCTGAGCTAAAGCTTCGATATCGTGGTCTAATGATGCAATCATGCATCCCTTTTTACCTTTTTCCTTGTCTTTTAGAAATGCTTTATAATAATTCCTGCAAGAGCATGAACCATGTGCACCTATTTGATCATTCGCAATTTATTAAACAATCATCTTGTACTTACTTGCCACCCGAGTGGATGAATGGATGGAATCGTGCATAGTTGTGCTAACCTCTATTTTGCAGGTGTATTTTTAGACTAGGATTAGATTTACACTTTTGCACTTTTTTTTTCTTTTTTTGTATGTATTTACTAGGGGAGCCTTGTAAATAATTGTACTTAATTTCCTTTACTTTCCGTTATTATCATTATGCTTGTGTAAATGTACATATATCAAACTGTTATTACCAAAACTAGGGTGATGTGGTAGCCATGTATTGAGTATTATATAATGAGAAATAGCCAAAAAGTATATGCGATCTCCCAAACCTATAATCTTTGCTAGGGACGATACTCGTTGAGTGACCTGATACCGTCCCTTTCATATTTTCCTAATTTTCTAAAAATCAGGTGGTGACTCCAAACACAAAGTGTCTCGCATTCCCCAGAGACCAGTCATTTGTCCCTGTCCCGTAAGTGGAACAGATGTCCCATTCGGTAAAGTTGCCTCGAAAAACATTAGGTCGCTTATACTTGGAACCCTTTTGTATCTTTTTGTTGGATCTTTTCATGTCCAGCAAGCTCTTTCTTCATCTTCTCTTGCTCGATAGTCAATTAATTAACTCAAGAAGTCAACTGGTGGATAAAGTGCTCAAGCTCCTCGATTTTACATTGCTTTTCCTCAATATCATAGATAACTAAAGCTCATTCATTTTATGCTAACTCAATAAAATCCTTAGCTGTTTTGAGCTTATCTTCATATTCGAGAGCTATGGTGTTCAACCTTTCGTCTTTCAAACTACACTCACTCTTTAGCTAGTGATGAAGATCTTTGCATCCAAGAATCCCCAAAATGGCAGTAAGAAGATTGACATTTGGATAAAAATAAGTAAGAATAAAGAGAGTCCAATACCTCCAACATATTGAATATCACTTGGTTAACAAACTCATGGCGATCCATAAGGTTCCACCATGACATGTCCTTTTTAAGGCGAAGGGACTTTCGAACAAGGTTGTTTAAGATAGATGGATCTCATACTTTAGTCTCGATCTAGCCCTTCATATTCGGACATCTAGATATTCAGGGATGCTTTATCAGGATACTGCACCCTGCATCAACCTCCTCGTTTTGCTCATCAGAAGCTCGGGATCTCTTATGTTTTGAAGTCCCAACCTCCAGAGGATGAGTAAGGTCAATAATAAGTAGAGTGGTGGTATCAGCAGTAATAGGTAGGACAGGCTCCGTACTAGGAGTCTCGCCAATTTGCTCAGCTCCCAACTCCTCATCTAAAACCATTTCATCCATAAAATCATCAATCTCGGCCATCTACAAATTTAAAAATAAAAACTAAGTTAGAATGATACCTTGAAAGCCATCAAGATTACCTCTGTCAAAATCTGGGTTCTTGTTGCTCGAGTATACTCTCCAGTATTACTCTCGAGATAGACTCTCAATGCTAGGACTATCTATCACGCATGACACGTGTAGAGAAGTCAGCAATTCTATATCCTCACTCGAGAAGTTACTCAGATGCTGAACTTTATGAGATTCATGAAACCAATCTCGTCAGACTTCAAAAAACTCGGATTCATATTGAATGATAAAGAACTTATGCCTACAGCTTTATTCAGATCAGTAAGCTTGCTGAACAAACTGTGATCAGGGAAAACTGAGAGCGAGAAAGTCAACTCTCCCTTCTTTTAGTCAGACTATACACATATTTAAACATCTCTAAATCAGGCTCTCGACCTTCTCTATGGACCACTTCAATGAAAGCAGTTAAGAGCCGATAACTATTTGGGTGAAGTTGCCCAGGCATGATGTTATATCGATTAAAAAAAGCCCTAATAAAAGGGTATAAAGGAAACCTTAAACCTCCCTCTAATTGGTCTATGTAAATGACCATTCTATCATGTCCAGGGAGATTACAGTACGTCCTAAAATCTCTATTCACTAGCATCAGTCTATATTCAGAAGAAATGTTATACTTTGCCTAACATCGCTTAAGTTGGGCAGTATCTACTCTAGACTCAAACAAAGAAGAATTTACAAACTTGCGAGGAGCCATGGAAAATAGCAATCAAAACTAGAAAAAAATAAAGAGATCTAACCTTGAGAACAGAAATGATCAGTTAAACAAACTTTGGCGAAGAACGACTGAATGTACAAACGCAAAAACTCATAAAGAAGAGAGGAAAGTAAAAGAGAAGAAAATGCAGAAACCTAAAGAAACTCCAATATATAAAGGGGAAGGAAGGTTCTAGAATACCATACAATACTCCTATAAAATTTGAACTCATTATAGTCAAGCCTAGGGCATTCAGGAAAACATAAATGACAGTACAAGCCTTTAAATGAGCAGTTATAAATGCAGTAGCCCAACGTCTCTACTTCTGACAACTTTTCTACTACCAAGAAATATGGCAATTTGATTCAAAAGCTATCAAACCAAGCGACACGAATATGAAGGGACAAAGAAAGGATCCTCACTATAATAACACTTAGCTCTACAAGACTCGGGTCGTTTCATAACACCAAGCATCCAAGTCTAGCAGACAGAAGCTAGCCCCCTCAGGTCATTTCATAACACTGAGGCCCAAGACTCAGGTCATTTCATAACACCAAGCATCCAAGTTTAGTAGACAGAAGCGAGCCCCCTCAGGTCATTTCATAACATTGAGGCCCAAGACTCAAGTTATTTTATAACACCGAGCATCTAAGTTTAGCAGACAGAAGCTCCCCCTCAGGTCATTTCATATTATTGAGGCCCAATACTTAAGTCATTTTGTGACACCGAGCATCCAAGTCTAGCATATAAAATCTAGCCCCCTCAGGTTGTTTCATAACATTGAGGCCCAAGACTCAGGTCATTTCATAACATCGAACATCTAAGTCTAGCATACAGAAGCTAGCCCCTTCAGGTCATTTCATAATATTGAGGCACAAGACTCGGGTCATTTCATAATACCGAGCATCATTGAAGAACTCGGGTCATTTCATAACACTGAGCATCATTGAAGAACTCGGGTCATTTCATAACACCAAACATCATTGAAGAACTCGGGTCATTTCATAACATCGAATATTATTGAAGAACTCAGGTCATTTCATAACACCGAGCATCATTAAAGAACTCGGGTCATTTCATAACACCGAGCATTATTGAAGACTCAGGTCATTTCTCAACACTGAGTATTAGCATAAATTCAGACATCACTGTCTTCCAGTATCTTAAATCTAAGCGAGAAGAACATTCATTACTCAAATTATCAAGTGGCAAATCATCTTGTCAACATTAACCAATGCTCAGAATAACACTTCATTAGCAATCTCGGATATAAATATCCGAATAGACTTTGGGGGGGGGGGACTCCTGATACCCCACATCTAAATCCTATTCCAATTAGTGTTAGTGTTATGCCCTAGGCCAATTATGTAATGGTCATACTTTGACTTTGTCATATTTCTATTTTAATAATAAAGAGGCATTTTTATCATTACTGGCTAATTTTAGTATTATCCTTGATTAATTAATTCTACTAAGATCATCAAGTACATGACTTGATAGTAAAACCTTTTGATGATACTTGAATACTAATCTAAATATCCCTAGTCAATTATTGTTGTGGGAACAACAATGAATAAAGACTAGTATGAGTTTGACTGATGATTAAGTTTTACTAATCATGTATATGAGCTATTAAGTCAAACTCATAGGTACATATTTAGAGAAATGATGTACTGGATCGACCCACTATGAGAATACCACATGTATTATTGTCATAGGTAATTCTCATCACAGTAGTATTATTTGAGTCCTCTGACCTGAGATCACCATGGTTTCCTGCATGATAAATTCTGTATTTTAACACATCCTTACGCCATACTTTAACCGGATGGTAAAACAGGTTGTGATTGGATATCGAATGAGTTATGTGAGGGATGTGAGTGGTTAAGATGGAATTTGTCCCTTAGTTATTTTGAGAAGATATCTGTTGGGCCCCTCGATGAGTTAGACTAAAGAGAAATGCATGGCCATGCTAGATTGATAAAGAGTTATCAGTATCAGTCTACTTGGGATCGAGAAACAACATGATTGAACAATATAAGGATGACATAATCCATGCCTTATGTTCAATTAGGATATCATGTGACAAAAGGACTATAGTACAAACTGTGTATTAGGTTATGTCGGATTATCGGCCTTCATACAACTTGGGTAGTCATACTGTCTTGCTAGAGACCAATTATGACTTGTGGACTAAAATGGGAATTTTAGGCCCACTGCCAACGTTGTGTGAACCTACAGGGTCGCACACTTAGAACAAGCCCAAAGCAGACTTTGGTTAATAAGCCCATTAATTATCTCTATGGAAGTTTAAATAAATAAGTAAAAATATATATATATATATATATATTACAATTTATTTTATTTATTTATTTCCTAATTTATTTTAGGTAAGAGTTGTCTAAAATAAATAGGAAAGGATTCTAATTTGGAATTAGAATCAAAGCAGAGAAGGAAGTCCATTGCTACAAAAATTGTTTTGG
>CATIWK010776842.1:0-19033 GCA_949634005.1 Mallotus japonicus
TTTAAATAAATAAAGGGAAATCTTACAGAAAATAAAGGAGAAAAAAATTAAGTATTAATGTTTATTGGATAAAGTAAAATGAAGATTAAAAATATAAAGAGTCTATTGGAGTTGTACAAATTTCTTCACTCTTTATATTTAAAAATTCCTTGAAATGTTCTTTATTGAGCAAAAGATGTTCTTTAAAATAAAGAGTACTATTAGAAATACTCTAACTAGTCGTGAATCTGCACGATGCATGAACTCTAAATTAATAGATGTTTTTATTTAATTATTTTAAAATATATATAAAATAAATATTCAAATATATTAATTAAATAATTTTAATAAAATAAAAGTTACAAATAAAATAAATAATTACCTAATTAATAATTTTTATTAGACCTATTAATAATTAAATTCTAATAAATGAAAATCTAAAAAATTAATTAACCATTCAAATTAATAATCAATTTTATTAGAATGTTTGAGCATAAATTTTAATTACTTAATAGAAACTTAAATATTGAAAGGAATCAAAGTCACTTAAATGACTTACTAATATAAATGCATAAAAAATTACATGAATCCACGTTAGAGACCTTTAAAATAAAATACAACAATATATAATTTCATATAATTAATTTGAAAATAAGTTTTAAGGCAAAATATAGATAATTAGAAAAATAGCAAAAAATTCAAATTAATGCACAAGAGAAGTAGTCATATACACTAATTGATAGCATCAACCCAACTTTCTACTTTATCATGAATAGATGTGATATCTTTTATTGATAACTAATTGTCTTAAAACATTAACTTTTTCTATATTATAAATCATCAAAAGAAAGGAACAAGTAGAAATTAAATATTGTTTTTGTCAATTCCATACAAAAACTTCTTCCCACATTAACATCTTTTGAAATAGAATTGAATGTATAAATAAATAATGCAAGATATAATAATATAATTAAAAAATAACACTCAAAAAACTTTTTAAAAAATCACCTTAATTTGGTGGAGAGGTGAGTCGTCGGGAAATGTTAAGTTCAATGGGTATCCAGAAGCCCCACAATTGCATAAGAGAATGAAAATATTTATCACTAACAAAATCAAGCCACAGTTTGCAACGTCAAAACATTATACGATTATCACAACATTATATGCATTTTATAAACAGAGTTGGCAATCTCACGCTGGGAGCAATTTAGTGGGTAAGCTTGATGTTTGTGCGAGGGATTTGGGTGTTTGGGGCTCTCAAATTGCTAGGCAATTTCGGCGTCAAATTAATATGTGCAACGCAGAGGTGTAAAGACTCAGAGGGTCTACAAAACATGATCAAGTTCAGCTGTTAGTACAAGCTAGAAAGCAGTTATTTGATATGTTGGAGAAAGAAGAAGTTCACTGGAAGCAGCGCTCCAAATCCTTTTGGCTAGCAGAGGGAGATGTGAATACTCGCTATTTCCATGCCTCTGCTTCAACGAGAAAGAACACCAATTCTATCAAAAGGCTACAGGGAGAGGATTGGAACTGGTATGAATCGGCGGAGGCCATTAACAACATCGTGAAAGACTATTTTCAACATTTGTTCTCTGATAGTGCAGGGGACTACGAACCAGTCCTAAGTTGTGCCTACCCTTTGGTGTCCTAGGAGGAGAATTATTTACTAGATGCATTGTTCACCGAACAGGAGTTTAAGGATGCTATCTCACAAATGCATCCAGAAAAATCACCCGGACCTAATGGATTTAATCCAGCATTTTTCATTCGTTTTTGGAATCTGGTTAGTCGGGATGTGTTTACTACAGTTGTGGGTTGGCTTAACAGAAAAGAATTCCCAGCATCTCTTAATGATACTTTACTTGTCCTTATTCCAAAGTGTGCTACCCCAAGCACTATGAAGGACTTGCGCCCAATCTCTTTGTGCAATGTTCTGTACAAAATTATTTCCAAAGTGCTAGCTAATAAGCTAAAATGTATCTTACCCATTTTGATTTCAGTTTCTCAATCTGCTTTTGTTCTGGGAAGGGCCATTACAGATAATGTGCTAGTGGCATTTAAGTTATTACATTACATGAAGCGGAAGACTCATGGGTTGGAGGGGGAAGTGGCTCTTAAGATTGATATTAGTAAGGCTTACGACCGGGTTGACTGGGGCTATCTTAAGGCTCTCCTGTTGAAGTTGGGTTTCTCATCTAATTGGGTGGAGCTGATAATGTTGTGTGTCATCATAGTGCAATACTCTGTTTTGTTAAATGGTAGAGAGCTCGGTCCCATTGTGCCTAGGAGAGGATTGCGTCAGGTTGACAGCCCTTATTTGTTTATATTGTGTGTGGAGGGGCTTTCTGCTTTGTTTCGCAAAGCTGAGAGAAGTGGGGAGCTCCACGGCTGTCGTATCTCGTGGGGAGCTCCACGGCTGTCGTATCTGGTGAGGAGCTCCGCATATATCTCACCTCCTCTTCACGGATGATAGTTTTTTCTTCTTCAAAGCTGAGGTTAATAAGGCTTTGGCTATAAAAAGGATCTTGGAGACCTATGAGATAGCATCTGGATAAGTAGTTAATTTTCAAAAGTCGGGCATCTTCTTCAGCCCGAATGTCTCCAGCGAGTCAAGGGTGGCTATTTCTAATGCTCTTGGTGTGGTCTCTCCTCTTAATACGGGACGGTACTTGGGCCTTCCCTCCTTGATTGGTAGAAGTAAGCGAGCTGTTTTCCAACATATTCGAGATCGGATGTGGAGCAGGATCCAAGGTTGGAAGAACAAGCTCTTATCTTCAGCGGGGCGGGACATTCTCATAAGAAATATCGCTCAAACAATCCCTGCCTATTGTATGAGTTCTTTCCTTATCCCTATTTCCCTGTGTGAGGATATTCAAAGAATGCTCAACTCTTTTTGGTGGGGCAGGAATCGGAATGGTAGAAGAGGTTTTAATTGGTTTGAATGGAAAAGGTTGTGTGTTAGGAAGGAGTTTGGTGGTTTGGGTTATCGGCATCTACATTCCTTTAATCTAGCTATACTCGGGAAACAGGCATGTAAGTTGTTTTCTGAGCCTAATACTCTAATGTCTAGGATTTACAAAGCCAAATATTTCCCGCAAGGGGATTTTATGAAAGCCCAGCTGGGTTCTAACCCTAGCTTCACTTGGAGGAGTATTTTGAGTTCTGGAGTTGTGTTAGATAAAGGTTGCAGGTCGAGAATAGGAGATGGTAGTAGGGTCAATGTTTGGATGGAGCCTTGGTTGATTGATGGAAGTAATTTTTATTTGGAAACTCCACAAATTCCCAGCTTTGAGAATCTGCGCGTTAATGATCTCATGGTTCCTTTGCAGCAAGAGTGGGACATTGAGTTTCTTGAGGAGTGGTTCTCTTCGAGGGACGTTGATGCTATTCTCAACATTCCTCTTCAGAGATCACTTGAGTGTGACACTAGAATTTGGCACTTCTCTAAGAATGCACCTGAGTGTGACACTAGAATTTGGCACTTCTCTAAGAATGGATTGTACTCTATAAAATCAGGTTACAAAGTTGTCATGGAAGCTTGGTATAGTACAGTGGAAGATCGAGTTGCTAGGGATTGGAAAAAGCTCTGGAATTTGAAGGTCCCTCCTAGAGTTAAATTGATGATTTGGCAGGCTTGTAGGGATTGCTTGCCCACGAGGGAGATTTTGCAGCATAGAGGAATGGAAGTTGTTAACGTTTTGTGTCATTTGTGGCAATCAGAATGAATCTTCTCTTCATGTGCTTGCTGAATGTGACTATGCTAAAGCCTGTATGGCAGAAGTGAACCTAAATTTTGCTCCCTCGGGGTTCAACAGTTTTAGAGATTGGCTGTTTCATGGCATGCATAATCTGGACTCTGTCAGCTTTGCTAAAACTGTGTGTTCTGATTTGGGGTATCTAGAGGCAAAGAAACAAGTGCCTCTGGGAAGGCATGTTGCTGCCACCTGCTCAGGCTGTGCTCGATTTGATGGGTTTTTTCTATGATTGGGCGGCGGTTTGTCCATCACAAAGAGGTGACAGGGAGTTGGGGTTAGAGAGGGAAGCCGTGAGTTGGGTGCCACTGCAACGTGAGTATGTTAAATGTAATATTGATGAGGCTATTTTTTCTGTAGAAAAGAGGTCAGGTTTCGATTTAGTCATACGAAATAGTACAGGTCAGTTCATTTATGGAGCTTCATGTATGTTCCCTAGTTTGTTTGAAGCTCGAATTGTTGAAGCTATAGGGCTCAAGGAAGCTATTCAATGGGTGCTGGCTAAAGGCATAGCCAATGTAGTGTTTGAATGTGACGCCAAGACTATGGTGGATGCGATTCAATCTGATTTTACAGATGTATCTGAGTTCGGTGTTATTATTGCTGACTGCAAGTCACTTCTTCTTCAAGGCTGTAATTTTTCAGTCCAAGTAAGTAGTTAGGAGACAAGCTAATGTTGTTGCTCATTCTTTGGCAAGAGCCTCGCGTTTATATGCTGGTTTCATTGTTTTTAATTTTCCTCCAGATTGTATCAGGCATCTTGTTTTTTTTTTTTTTGGTCATGAAGGCATCTTGTTCCTGCTTGTGTTTCTATTGCTGTTTAATGAAGTTTTCTTTTCCCAAAAAAAAAAAAAATGGAACACCACTACAAATGTTGATTAATAAATAATAAAAATATTATGACAATTCATGAAGTACTGAAATTAAATAAATATAATAAATTTAAAATTACAAAATATATAAATAAAAGGGATAAGTAAAAAAAATACCATATAGTTTTGCGTTTTTTCACTTATGGTCCTGTGGTTTTTTTTTTTTTTTTTGTGATACTTCAGTACCCTGTGATATTTGTTGTTAGCAAATTTAGGCCAAATTCCCTAACACCATTAATTGTGATGATGTGGATGCTGATGTGGGCACCCACGTCGACATCCGCATCAACATGTCAACATCCACGTGGGTGTCCACCTCAGCACTTCAATATCAATGTCATTATAGTTAACGGTGTTAGTGAATTTGGCATAAATTTGCTAACGGCAAATATCACAGGATATTAAAGTGTCATGAAAAAAATCACAGGACTACAAATGAAAAAACGCTAAACCACAAGATATTTTTTGTATTTTTCCCTAAATAAAAATAGTTTTTAGTTTTATAATTTAAATAATTATAAGAGTTAAATCATTTTAATGACAAATGTAAAATATAAATTTTAAATATGAAAAAATGTCAATTAATTTATCCACTACCAAAAAAAAATTAGTTAAAAATATATAAAATCATTTATATAATATGATATACATAATATAATAAAAATAATGAATAAATAATATAATTATACAGAAACACATTGTTGGTAATAATTCTCGGTAACAAGAATTTTAACGTGTTGGCTAATATTTTGGCAATCACCTTATTTATGACGTTGCAAAGTGCAATCAGCCTAAGATCTCCAAGGGCTATTTACACTCACAGTCCCTAACTTATTATCCATTTTCCATCATCGTCCCAAAGAATTAATTGGGCATACAAAAACCCTGACTTTTAGTTTTAGTAACGGTGACCCCTCATTCGTCGATTTTCAATGAAATTAACACTGGAATGTTGATGTGTACAAATAAGGGGATGATGATGTGACAAAATTATTTTCAATAATGATCCAGAGGCCATACCATGTGGGATTTTTTTTTTATCTACGCAGTAAAGTTTGATAAGGGCGCACATGACCTTTGGTTCATTATTGAAAATAATTTTGCCACAATATCATCTATTTATTTGTCCACATCAGTATTCCAATGTTGATTTAATCGGAAATTGATGCATTGGGATCACTGTTACTAAAATTAAAAGTCAGAAATTTTTCTATGCCCAACTGATTTTTTGGGACGATGATGAGAAATGGGTAATAAGTTAATGACTGTGAATGTAAATAACCCAATCTCCCATTGGCATGGATAAATTAAGCAAGCCAAGCTTGCGTATTTTTAATGCTTGGAGCACACTTAAATTAAGCAAACCAAGCTTGCGTATTTTTAATGCTAGGCTCGACTTTGGATGGTTTAATGTATCATGTATGAACCACAACTGCCTAATGTAAGAAATGCTAAACCTGGTTGAGACTCCCAAGCTCATAATTGTTTTGATGACCTGTATGAGACATAGCTTTATAGTGTCCAATTTTATAAGATTAAGAACTAAAATCAAAAAGCATGTAGCATGTTGACGGCTCTTGATTAGAGTAAAACAACAAGGATAAGACGACCACGTCGAAGACATTTTTATTGCTGAAATATACCCAATTTATCAGTATTGAAATTAGACACATCATACAGCAAATACCATGCAGCCTACAACCCAATACAAGAGGGCAAGTTTTAAGCTGTTCCTCCAAAGTAATAGTAGTAGTAGTAGTGAGATACAAACAAGGGAAAAGGGCAAAAGAGGATAGATTTCACAGGCCATCATACAAATTTCTGCTGTTAAAATCAGAATCAAATCTTACAAAATTAAGAACCGAGCACAAAGCAATAGCTATTAGGTACATTGATATGCACAAAGTGTAATATTTGTGATATGATAAAGACTACGGTGCTTTAATCAAGTATGAGAGTACAGGAAAAAATAAGGATGTCAAAAAGACTTAAAAAGAGTAAATGAGTGGTTTTCTCATCTATTAAACAGGAAGTCACCTCGGACCAGACAATTCTACTGCATGGAGGTTCTCAGTGGAGTCAAGGATCCATTCAGAGCTCTGTGATGGAGCCAAATCAATCTCTTGGCGGAATACCTCCACCCTTTGCCATTCTTCCCATCTTTCAGCTAATCCATCACCTTCCAGCATTCTCACAACCTCTGACATCTTAGGCCGCTCCATTGGGGAACCTTGGGTGCAGAGCAATGCTACTTGGATTAGCTGTTCTACTTCAGTGTCAACATAATTGTTCTGCAGGTCTGGATCAACAAGCATTTCCAACTTCTTCTCTTTTAGGAGGGCTTTAACCTACAAAAACAGCAGTGATATTAGTAGAATAACATAAAAATAATATAATAATAAAGGCATGGAAAAATGTTACTAAATGAGAGGCATGAACAGAATCAACATGCCCTTCTAAATTTGTGATAAGAAATGCAATGACTTATGACCCACACTCTTTGAGTCCTGCAGCCCAATGTGTGTAGCCTGAAATGCTACTACAGGTACAATTTTCCCAAGACGAACAAATTGGCTAATTTATTTTGTTTACATAAATATGTGAAATAACCCCTCAATATGTATGGGACAGTTAAAAACTGTCAATTATTTAGAGGAACGAATGGCAGTTTAAAGCCCAGAAACTGTACGTGTTGCAAGCCATTCACCAAGATCGGTTCTAGTGATGGCACAAACTACCTTCGGATGAACGATCAAATGGACATGTCAAAGTTATTCCCTATATGCTATTAGAATGTCAATTCCACAAACATCCAACAAGGTCCCCATATCCTCCCAAGTTCAGGAGCAAGTTATTATCCATGCTTATGGAGTAGAGATCACGCATTTAGCTTTAGCTTTAGGTCTCACTAAAAGTTACAATTCCTTATCAGATCAAAGGGGGCAGATCAGAGCACATGAAGAAGAAAAATTATGCTAAGAGATCAAAGGATCTGAGAAACAGAATATCATAATTACTAACTCAAATTTTAAGAGCCCAGAATTTTAAAATATTATAGAAGTAAACAAAACAACAGCTAGAATGATTAGGTGATTGGCAGAAACAAGACAAGAAAACGGAAAAAAGTTAGAAAAGGAAAGATTCCTGATTTAAATTGATCAAAGCCAATATTAGCATAGTTATATTATTACCCATACTATTATCACTGTCTAAGAGGAAACACTCAATAGATATCACATAAGAAACTTCACTAACGTCATAAGAAATCAGATGAGAAAGCATCTGTGAAAGAACATGCAGATAGGAAAGTGGTCCGTGCATTACCCAATCAAGCAGCATAACATCATCATCATTTGCAAGCCTTGCAAGATCAAATGCTCTCTGCCCAGTGATCAGTTCTAGAAGCATGATCCCATAACCAAACACATCAGTCTTCTCTGATGACTTCCCTGTAGAGAGATACTCTGGAGCTATATGCCCAATGGTCCCACGTACAGCAGTTGTAACATGAGTATCTTTATAGTCCATCAGTTTAGCCAACCCAAAGTCACCAACAACAGCCTCAAATTCCTCATCCAATAATATATTTGCAGCTTTCACATCGCGATGAATAATCTTTGGATCACAATGATCATGTAAATAAGAAAGGCCCCTTGCAGACCCCAACGCAATTCTCTTTCTCGTAGGCCAATCAAGAGGAGGTTCTGATGGGGGTCGTTCTATAAGAATAAATCAAAAGAGCATGTCCTCCATTAGCACATAGCAAAGAAATATCTCTGTTATATGATCCCAATCCCATTTTAATTCAAGTTTAGTAATATAGTAGAGGCATAAACCAGCAAAAACAAAATGTTTCTGTTATAAAATCCCAATCCTGTAGTAATTCAAGTAAATTAACATAGGAGACACATAAACCAGCAAAACCTAAGTGGTTTAATTGAATTTGAAAAATAATTGAAAGGTAAACTGCTTAGGTATCTAAGTGGTTTACTTGAATTTGAAAAATAATTGAAAGGTAAACTGCTTAGGTCTTAGCCCTAAAGACTCCAATGCAGCTTGCAATTTCAAGCTGCTCAGTGAAATACATCTACAAGGATGTTTGTCAGAAAGATGTTATCAATCACAAAGCTACAGAGACTAGAAGTAGCATTAAGCTCAACCCTCAGTAAAAGAATAATAGAAAAGAGTGAATCAGTGCAGGATAAGGCTTATGGGGTAGAGGTAGTGATATATTTTTTAAACTACATATAATGCAGAATATTCAGCAAGCCTCAGAAAGTGTATGTTACCTAGACCTTAATTTTAAAATGAGGATTTCATAACGGATTGGTTTTTCGAACTAGCATTACATCACAAGCTATAATAGATGTGTGGAGATCACCAGTAAACTGCACCATTACAGCAGCTACACCATGGTTGTCACAGCAAATTCATGAACCAAAACACCGCGCACAATTCATGAACCGTGGTTCAAGGTTCATAAAAATTATGAACCTTAACCAGCCCTTCTAGAGACAGTTCAGTTCCAGTTCATTGAACCAACGGTTTCAGTTCATAATGCTTACAATTCGGTTAAAATAAAATTTACAAAGTTTAAGTTCCTCTTTCACACAATAATATAGTATTGTTATATTATATAACAATAATATAATTATTTTTATAACAATAATTATTAAAAAAAAAAAAGAAAAAGAAACACTACACAGCTCTCACTTTCCAAGATATCATTTATTGGAATTCATGATAGTCCAAATATGACAGTCATACTTTAACAAACTAGCACCATGACCGAGACTAAAAACTTTGTTCAAAAAACTAATTGATTTTTTTTTTTTTAATAAAAAAAAATTCTTTTTGCCCAACCTCTTAAAAAGTTTGTTTCTTTATGGTTTACACCTGTGATATACATTTTTTAGCGAAGATGAAAGAATAGTTCTCTTTAACATGACAAGGTTAATTTGATAATGGAACAGGTTTAAGGTAACAAAGTAAAGCTAAAATCAAGTCAACAAACAGAACCTCTTAGGCATGATGCAACACTTCCATTAGCCATGTATGGATAAACAAGAAGTCGTTCAGTTGGAGTCATGCAAAAACCACGCAGCCGCAAGAGATTTCGATGAACAGCCATGCTGATCATTTCCACTTCTGTTTGAAACTGCAACTCTCCTCCTGGTGTTCGCTCCTCTTTAAGTCTTTTTACTGCCACCAAAGTGCCATCAGCCAACCGTCCTTTGTACACCTTACCGAATCCACCCCTGCCCAGAATGTTCTTGTTGCTAAAAGTATCTGTTGCAACTTGAAGTTCTCGCAAAGAAAACCTTTTAAGCTGTCCTAAGTGGACCTCGGGATCTTCCTCACCTGAAGAGAGTAAAAAGTCAAAATCACATTCTAGTTCCAAACATCAAGGCTAATCTATTGCGAAAAAGCAACACAAACCAGGTACGTCAAAGAAGTGTTCTGGTGGCTTCCTTCGCTTCCAATATGCAAACCAAATAGCAGGAGCCGCAAATAGCAAAGCAGCACCAGCAGCCACTCCCCCAGCAATTGCTCCAGTGGGGCTATTTTCTCCTGAAATTCTTCTACATTAAAGTCTTCTCAAGCAAAACGATTATGACAAAACTCACCCTAGCATGTGGAATTCCACAAACAGTAAAGTAAAACACTTATCCTATAGATTCCACTTCCCAATCACACAATTAGCTTTATTAGGGAAAAAGATTGAATGCCATTTTGTAATTTTTTTTATGCACTATTCAGTGGACAGCCTGAAGCAGAACAGTAGCTACTGAAATGTCATTATATCTATTTTTTTTTTTTTTTTTTTGCCAAGACTAAAGGAATGGGATTATTAAGTTCTTTCTTTCACATTATTGGTATATGTAACTACCAGGATATGGAGTGCTTGATGTTGGAACAAATGGCGGTGGCGGGGCAAATGGTGGAGATCCAGGGCAGGGCTTTCCAGTAACTGGCCCACATAGACCCAAGTTATTTGCAAAGCTGCAAAAGGTTAATCAGCAAATAAATAATTGGTCCATGTTAGTCAAGCAGGATACATATGGTTTTAATTATTAAATAAGAAAACCTGATGGGGGTAAATAGTGAAAAGGATCCATTGTCTGGTACAGGTCCTGATAGACGATTGTTTGATAAGTCCCTGCGACCAAAATTGTAAAATTTTAATCTAAAGCATTATAAAAGAGATGAAACTGATGGCTGAAAAGAAAAAAAAAGTTCACTTACAAGACTTGCAGTGCAGTAATATTGATCAAGGAGATAGGTATTTGGCCTGACAGACTATTGTTGTTAAGTCGACTATCCTTGCATAGACATACCAAAAAATCAATGTTAAGTTCCACTCTTTCCTATAGTTATAAACCCTGCTGCATTTAACGAACATAACACACACTCAAACAGAAAATAATCTAAGATAAAATGTCATAAAGCCTAAGAAAGAAGAACAGCTGAGTGTGAGCTCAGCAGCAGTTACTAAAAAGAACCTCCACAGTCACAGATGACAATTCCTAAAATCATATGGATGACAATTCAGAAAGGGCATCAGTCTGGTACAAGACCTATTTCAACAACTTATATGTCATCTTGCTTAGCACTTCCAAGCAAACCTATATCTAAATTTCACAACAAATCTTTAAAGGACATAATATCTTATCAACTAGTACCAGTTTGAAACTAACCTTTCTTTTTATATATATAATGCTAGCTGAAACCAAAGACTAAATCTAGACATAAGGATAAGGATAGGGGTGCTCCATATCAATCAGAAGAAGTCTTATTGGCAACAAACAAATAAACAATTTTAATATTTGTGTGAAAAATCTACACCTATTAAAAGTAAATTTCACTAACTTCTTGATGTCATAACAGCCATTCATCATAACCTCCAACTCAGAATTTACAGATAATGCTTGAGATCATTATACACTGTTGATTATGGGTAAAATTCAGCATAATCATGATCCTAGGCATTCTTAAACAAAATTAAGCTTTGTGGAAAGTTGCTTCAGTTTATAAATGAAGTTCTTATAGGGAAAAAAAAAGCAAGTAGCAAATTCAAAAAAAAAAAAGTATAAGGTAAAGGAAGTATATTCATACAGGAAACGCAGTTTCGTCAGTTTGCCCAATGTCTCCGGAATAGGACCAGTGAAAATGTTCAAGTAAAGATCCAAGCTCACCAAGTTTGTTAGATTCCCAAGATCACTAGGAATTGGTCCGCTTATGTTGTTTCCATAGAGTTCCCTGCCACAAGACGGCAATGAACATCATAAATCATCAAAGGCAAGTGTCTAATACTAAAACATCCAAAAAAATAGGTCAAACAAAACCAAAAGCTTATCTGCCTTTTTGCATCAAGTAAAACCAAATAAAGTATAATATGTGAGCATGTGCATGTAAGCATATAATGACTTCATCACACTGTGATTACAACTTGGACAAGGTACAAAGTATAGATTAAAGACAAGATAAGTGCATAGGCCCAAAATTACACTTTTAAATGCAGTTTGGAAAGTAAGCAACCAGTTCCATCAAGACAAATCTGAAGTGTTCATTGTCTATGTGTCTACAACATAGAGTCAGTTTCATCTTTTCTAAACTGGATCAAAAATTCAACAACAAAATAATATTTACCTATAGCTATGCAATAATAGGCCAGCAAGGACAGAAATAACTCATAAGATATAGAAGTACCCATAGTGCTTAGATTAACAGTTATCGCCTGTGATTGTGACAAAGCATAAAAAAAAAAGGTTTTCTTCGAGACGTTCAATAAAATTCAATTAGTCAAACTTTGTGCTATAATTGCTGGACTATTGTAAGCCCAACAATATGCAAAATATACAACTAAAGGATCTTAGATTCATTGTAATAGAATCCTCACGGACAATAGCTTTCACTCCATTTAGAAGATAATTCTGTCTGAAAGAATAGCAAAACTTGAAATTAAATGTTGTGATAAAACTTATTGCTACTTATCAAGGACTTGATGTGTTATTATTAGGCTTTAGGCTGAAAAGAATGAAAGGTTCTTCATTTAGCAACTCTATGTCAGAAACAAACTTAACAAATGAACTTGCCTCTAACTAGATTTACTTGGCCTAGAAAACCTCCATTTCCTTATGGTAGTGTGCTATTTTTTCCTTTGTTCCTCTTTTACTACTAAAAGAGGCATTCTTCAACAAGGGTACAAAAAACACCCTACTAAAATGCATTGTCAACACAGATATTTCAAAAGTGTTGAGAGATGGCTCCTATTGACATTTGAGAATACCCAAAACAATAAATTTTATAAACTCATTATAGTGAATATAAAAACAGTCAGTATCAGAATTTCAATAAAAGATACCCACAGAAATTGAGAAATAACAGAATTATGGTGAAAGAGGAGATTTAGCAATATTAATAGACATCGTATCCAAGTGGACACATGATAATCATCGTTAAATGACTTACAGGTACTGTAAATTCTTAAGTTGGCCAAGCTGTGGGACCAATTGACCAGATAATGCTGCATTTCCAAGGTCACTGCACAATATAAGAAATCATACTTCAACATATATAGTGGGAGATATTTAAAATTACAGAAAGGCTAAATAACTTTTCCAAAGCACTGAGTTTCTTACACTCTAATAACACTATTTTCATTGTTGCAAGTAACATGAAACCAGGTACAAGGGTTAACAAGAGTAGGATCCCAGCTCTGCAGCACATTGTTAGGATCTTGTAAATTTGTTCGGAGGTTGTGCAAAGCATCACCTGCTTTCACATGCAAACATCATCAATCACAGACAGAAACTTGTAGATGCATCAAAACAGGTATTAAAAAACATAGTTTGGATTAACTGTGAGGAATAAAGTAGAATATGCTGTAATTTTCTAAAAGCAAAATTTCCAACCAGTTGTGGTACTTATGGTCAATTCAAATAATTCCTTATGACCGCATCATTTACATGAAACAGTAAGCTATATAGAAAACCTTTAATCCAAAAACATGTTTCAAGAATTAACGAACTGTAGCATATAGTATTTTGAAACTTCCAGACAAGTATCTTTGTTTTCTGCTATAAGCCTAAAATTGGTTATATTTCAGGAGAAACAGCGCCAGAGCATCTTCAACTAATTACTGCCCTGAAAGAGGTGACTGTAGGAGAAGCAACACGTAATTTTCCTTCGCTAAGTGGTCACCTGCAGTCCACTTGGTGAAGATAAATTACTTGTTCTGATTTCACTAGAATCTCCATTTACGTGTAAATAATTTGCCCTCTGCATATAAACTGTCCCAACTGGGAATGAAATGCAAGAGAATATAGTTTTTTACACGTCAGAAGAACAAATTTTGGTAATGACTAACTGAAACATCAGCACCATACATAGTAAATAAGTTACCGTTGGTGAAGAACTTCTCATTGTAAGCATTTACCTTCTAAAAAAAACCACATATTTGAAGAAACACGCTAAAATTAAATCAAAGCAAAATAATCAACATAAACTATTTGATATCATTGGAAAATGACAGTTTTATCAAATAATAACAAATCACCATATCAATTCATGAAAGCTGATCTAATCATGCATAGCAGTCATTATCAGAAAAATAACAAAGATATTCCTTAACCGCAAAATATAACAACAATGGTCACAAATCACTCATAACTAAAACAATTCAGCTCATTAACAAGCCAATATAACATTAGGTCAATATGTAGCAGTCAACATCAAAGAAATTAGAAAACTTCAAAATTCCACAAATTTTAATACAATAAAGACAAAAAAGAAAAAAAAATCCAGAAATTAGAACAAGAAATAAGAAGCAAGTAAGAACCTTCCATATTAGCAGAGATCCTCAAGAAAGGGTGAACCACCAGGATCATCCACACCAAAACACAAATCCCATAATCCATCAAGCTTGAAAAATTGATCATCCATACAAACCCACATCAGCAAAGGCTCTATCTTGGAAGTTCATTTAAGCAAAAACTCAAACTTTACACATGAAATCCAACCCACAAACAGCACCAAGCCGTAGCTATTATTATTAGTAACAACAAGAGGCTTAATTTTAGAAGAAAACCAAATGGGTAGTTGTTGTTTTGAAAAGCTGGCTTAATCCCATGTCAAAAAAGTGGAGGAAAAAAAAAACAGATGGGATTGTAAGAGAAAAGGGGGAAAGATTCTTGAAAATCTATGTCAAAATGCCAAACTTTTGTGTACTTTTTTGACGGAAATTAAAGAAGGAGGACTTGGGATTATAGCTTTTGAGTGTGGTTTTTACTATTGTAATTATAATTATAATTTAGTTTGTTGCTTTTGTGGTTTAATGGTTTTATTATTGTTTGTGGAGTGGAATTGGACTGTTAGAATGAGAGAAGAGAAGGATGGCGTGCAGTGATGCAGTGAGTTCAGCAGCATGTGGGCCCAAGTCAAAGCATGAAGTAGGAAAAAGCAGAAAGAAAGTGAAATTAGTGCACACCGTTTTAAGCTAATTTTATTTTGAGTCCCCTCAGATTTATTCTATTGTCCATTTTAGTCCCTATGTTTTCATGTATTCTTTTCTTTTATCTGTTATATTTTTTAGTTACACATATCTGTATTTATGTAAATGAATTAAAAATTATTAAATTAATTTTATTTAATTATAAGTATCAATATATATAACATATATATTATGGTTACAATTAAATAAAAATTAATCTAACAATTTTTGATCTCATTGTATAAATATACATATGAATTTTTCTACTATACCTTCAAGATATCGCTATCTTTTAAAAAAAATAATTAAAAAAAAAAGCTACCAATTATATTAAGTTAATTGGTCACAGATTTTTTAAAACAAAACAATTGTGGTTATAGTTTAAAATTTAAATAAAACATTTGTGATTCATCATACATCATTTTAGGTCAACTATAAATTGTAAAGTTAACATATCAAGTTAAATATTTTTTTTTATATATTTTATGAAATGATTTAAGATAAACCACAAATTAATATATAACAAAAATAAAGTTATTATATAACAGATTTTTTAACTAAATAATTAGTAAGTTTTATGATTAATTTAATTTTTTTATTGTTAAACAAATATATATATTTCAAGAGTAAATTACATTTTTTTCCTAAGTTTTAACCTAATTTACATTTCTCTCCCTCTTCTTTTAAAATCAAACTTTTATATCTCTCAATTTTAATTTCATTAACACTTAAGTTCCTTTGTTAACTTTTCTATTAGGTTTTTTATATAAAAAAAATTAACACCTTTTGTTTTACAAAAATAAAATAGTTTAATCCCCAAGTTATAAAAAGATAAAATAATTTAGTTCTTCAATTTTTAAATTCAAAATTGTTATACTAACTAAATTTTAAACATATACACATATTTTCATCAATTTATTAATTCAAAATTCAAGTTATAATTTTAATAAATTTATAAATTTTTATATATTTATTTTATTCATTATTTTACTTAATTTTATTAATTTTTTCCTTTTAAAATAGTATTTATCTATAACTAAAAATATATATATAATGAATCACTTTAAAAGAAGATAAAATTAATGAAATTAAACATACAAATAAATATAAAATAAAATTGATGAAAATTAATAAATTTATCAAAATTATAATTTGATTTTTTAATTTTGAAATGTTGATAAGGACATGTGTAATTGTTGAAAATTTAGTAAAAATTTTAATTTTAATTTTGAAAAAATTAAAAATTAAAAAAGAACAACATTTTTTTATTTTATTAAAATAAAGAGTATTAAAGTGCTAGTTTTTATAAAATAGAGGGGTTAAATGTTTAGTTTTTATAAAACAAAGGGAGTTTAATGTTTATTTGTTAATATATTGACAAAAAATTTAACAGAAGGGCTAAAGTGTACGGAAGTAAAACGGAGGGATATAAAAGTTTGATTTTCAAATAAGAGGAAAAAGAATGTAAATTAGGTCAAGAAAAATATAATTTGCTCTATTTTTAATAATAACATAAATATAGTGTATCTAATATATGTGGTTAATTCTTTTTTTATGTAAATGAAGTTGAATAGAATAACATTTTAAAAAGGGCCTACCTGTGAAAAAATTCAAATATTTGTGGCATCTTACAATTTTATCCCAATTTTTTAATTTTAGTAAAAATGGATTTATGAAATGTTTGGTAATTTTAACACAAATCATTATTTGGTCAAAATTAAATAAAAACGTTGATATGGTATCATGTAAAATGTCAAATTTACCCCTGTTAATTTGCTAAATTCATATTATATTAGTATAAAAAAACTAAATGTTTGAAATTTTTGACTATTTTATCGTAACTTTAAATTTTAATACAATATTTTAATTTTGTCAATTTTTAAAATTTTTGTACATATAATTATTTATTTAAAATTAAATAAAAATACACACAATAATAAAAAATTAGACTTTCTATTGACAAATTGTTAAATTTATAAATGATTATCATTATAATCATTTTAAAAGTTAAAGATATTTTTAATGTAAAAATTATTACTCTTAATAATTTAAATTTTTTAAGCATTTCAAAATAATTTATTTGAAAGTAGTTAACAATATCTAACTTTAGTTTATCATATTTAACTATATATATAAAAATACACAAAAACATATATATTTATAATTTTTAAAAATTTATGAAAATAAAATGTTGACTATTTGCATGATCAACCCCTTAATTTTGACTTTTGACATACAATTTGAGTTGCTAATGATTTTTATTTAATTGTGTAGGCCTTCATTCAAGGATCAATTTACTTGTTCAAGTATAAAGATATGTAAATTATCTTCAATGAGCATTTCTATGTGATTTAATGAAGGATAAAAGGCCATGCAAAGTCCCAATCAAATTGGATGCAATTAGACTCAAGAAAAATCAATTTTTCAAGCTATGAGTAGCCACCCTCCAAATTGTGAGGAGGCTCACGAGTAGCCTCCTGAAAGGCAACTTGTAGCCTTCCTTCAAGATCAAAAGGCTAAGCCGCTCACGATCGTGAGCCCCTTGTAAGGGTCCTTTGCAAACCTCTAACAGCTATATCAGTCTCCAACGGTCATAAAATTCAATGCTCACGACTTGGACACTGCCCTCACAATCATGAGCGGCAGATCGTCTGCAAAAAGTTATTTTTCATTTAATGTTAAAGAGTAGAGCTTGGAGATGCAATTAATGGCTTCAACAGCCATATTTTTTATGCTCAAGTATATAAACATCACCTGGAGCTTCATTGAAGAGTTAGAAACTTGGTTGTTGTGATTTCTCTCTTAGCATTCAATTGAGCATTAACATTCTTCATCTAATTTCTTTATTGCTCATTAACTCTTTGAGAGTTGGTTGTGTGTTAGAAATAAGACTCTACTTCATCCAATTCTTGGGATAGACTATAAGGGAAGTGAGGTAGATTTCTAAAGGATTTGATTTAAGTGTTTCTCCATCAAAATACTTAGGTTTTGTGGTTAGAGCTAAGCCTTGTGTAAAAGCTCATTGTTGTATGGTTTAGAGTTGATCTTTAAAAATCTTGTAACCTCAATCTTTGTGAATAAAATTGGTGTGGAGATTGAAAATCCTAACTTGGGGATAAGTTAGGTGGAGACGTAGATTCTTTTGTGAATCGAACTCGTTAAACACTTGTGTTTGATCTTCCATTCTCTTAATCTCCTCTTAATTCTTACTTAAGCTTCTTAATTTTATTTTAATTTCTCAAAAGTCCTATTCACCCCCTCCCTAGGGAAATTACATAATAGTCATTAATAGATATAAAAACTTATTATATGTGATTTTAGTTTTTTTAATTATCATGCCAGCACTTTTTATTTAATTTTAATTTAATAATTTTAGATTAAAATATTTTTAAAATCTAAAATTGGGATAACATTGTCAAAATCATAAATATTTAGATTTTGGGAAAATGATAAAATCTATCCTAACTATAGGCCAATTATCAATCTAATCCTAATTCCAAAGTTGTATCAATTTACTCCTCCAACTTTTTGAGTTGTTCCAAATCTATCCAAACGACATTGAGCTCGTGACAGAGATGACGTGGCATAAGAGTGGCTGACATGGCAAAAAACTTAAAACTCACCTAATCAATTATATCCTCAACTATAAACCAATTATCAAACCAATCCTAATTTCAAAGTCATTTCAATTTGCTCCTCCAACTTTTCGAGTTATGCCAAATCTATCCAAACATCAATAAGCTTGTGCCAGATAGCTGTAATGGCCATCTTACGTGGCATAAAAGTGTCTGACATGACAAAATTAAACTTCCTTAAAGTAGGTGTAAAATTAAACTTAAACTTCAGTCATACTTTTGAGTTTTTTTATC
The DNA here is from genome assembly GCA_949634005.1 of Mallotus japonicus. Classification (NCBI taxonomy): domain Eukaryota; kingdom Viridiplantae; phylum Streptophyta; class Magnoliopsida; order Malpighiales; family Euphorbiaceae; genus Mallotus; species Mallotus japonicus. The sequence continues at coordinate 18,965 of CATIWK010776842.1, forward strand.
TGATGCATATGTAATGGCCATAAAACGGTCAAAATTTTTCGAACATCTATTTTCTCTATATATAAAGCT
>CATIWK010776942.1:0-17225 GCA_949634005.1 Mallotus japonicus
TTTTCTCGATAATATTTATATAAAATCTCTTTAAACTCTTAAAACAACTTAATATGAAATCCTCGAACGAAAATACATAAAATAATTATTTTAGTGGAAAACCTGGTAGAACACCTAAATCATTATTCTAATAGCCTTTCGGCTCTCTTTAATCCAATTGACTGCCTTCCCGAGAGCAAGCTCAACCGAGTTACATCCCTTTTTCCGGCCCGAGAGCACTAGCTCCACCGAGCTCTAACCATTCACTCTTGGCCGAGAGCACACACTCCCCCGAGCCCATTTCACATTTTAAACATATACCGAGATCTTACCCATACGCACGTGGTCCTAGTGACACCCACTAGATAGCAAGTTCTACCATTATCTCCAAATCAGTTTGAATTATAAATAATAAAATAAAATAAAATAAATCATTAAATAAATAAAAGCATAACGAAATAATTTTCCTTTAAACATGCTTTCAATTACTATTCATAAATATAGAATAAATAATCATGGATATGGCAATATAAATATATTCATAAATCAATCATATAATCATTTCTTTATTATTTTTAATTACTTGAAAATATAATGAAAACATGTGCAACACACATCTCATAAAATTAACTCACAGGTTGAGCGTGTCGAGCGACTCGTTCTCTGTTGCCCTGATGCTATAGCTCGAATCCCGGAGTTCTCTAAAATAAATAATATTTATTTAAAATATGCTCATAAAATAAAATAAATAAATTCATGAAAATTCTCGGAATTATGAAAACTATAGGATTGACGAAACTGACTCGACCAAAGATACAACTCAACTAAAACTAGAAATTCGACACAGGCCGGTGTCACGATTTACGAGAAATCTATAGAAAATTCGATAGAGTCTCCTCTGTAAAACGGACATCTCTCTACTAAAACTAGAGTCATTCCTACACAAAAACACACTTCGAATATTCTCACAACTTAACAACTCAGGTTGGGCCCCACACTGCACTTTGTGCCAAACCGAGATCCAAAATTCACAACATCCAAATAAAATAATATAATTTTCAATCACCAATAAGTCATAAAAATTCATTTAACTATCATAATTCAAGTTATTTTCATAATAAAACATAAAGATATTTATTTTCCAATAAATAGTAAATTTTATATTTATAATTGAAATTTCAGCAATAAAATCAATTTCATAATTTTTACAATTAAATTAACATTAATTGCAAATAAATAATTAAATCACTTAAACATATCATAAAATTAGCAAATAACTTATTTAAGCTTAAAAACAATAAATAAGTTTATTATTCTATTTTTCCGAAAATTAATAATAATTAGCTAAATATAGGAAATAATTCATAAAAATTATTTTAATACTATTTATTACTCAAATACTGTCTAAAACATCATAATTAACAATAATTTCAACTAAAATTGAAAAATTACTAATTTATACAATTTTTTCCAAAAATCAATTTTGGCATAAACATTCAAAAATTTATAATAAACTTTTGGTGCATAATTTCAATAAGGTTTCTTCACGAAATTTTCTCAAAATAATTAGTAGCATTTATTAAAAATATAAAATTTCCCCGAACTAGGAACAGTGCCTATGAACAGTGACCGAGGCTCGGGAATAGTAAATTTTCAAAAATAATTTCAGAAAAATAAATAAAAGTTATCAAAGGAAAGCTTACAACTTCTACTACAAATAATCCTAAAGCACCTATACCTAATAAAATCATATTCAAGCTTAAACTAACAAATTAACCTAAAAACTTAGAATTTAATTACTCAAATTTGAGGGGCTTACCTAAGTTATTTCTTCAATTTGTTTGAAGAATCACAAAGCCCAAATGATGAGGATCATTTTGAGACCAACCTCGACGTCAGAGCTCGCCGGAGCCGGCAATGGCTCCTCCTTCTTCTTCACAGTGGCGCGACAGAGAGAGGGAGAGAAGAAGAGAAAATGGCGGCGGAAGGAAGAGAGGAGGTGGTGGTGGCTTGCTGGCGGCTTGGACGGTGGCTAGTGGTGGTTTGGATGGCTGGTCCGGCATGAGGCAGTGGCTATGGCATGAGAAGAAGAAGAAGAAAATGAAAGAAAATGAGCTACTGCCCGAAAAAAAAATGTTGTCCTTTTTTTTAATAATAATAATAATCATAATAATAATAAAAGTAACAATATTTATTTACCAAAATATCTCCCACATCACACAAATATACCCATAATAATATAATATTACATATATAAAATAATACTCATAATAATCAATCAAAACACTAATTAAATAAAATTATAATTAACTTAATAGTCCACAATTAATAATAATAAAATTAGAAATAATACCAAAGTTTAATATAACTTCACAAAATAATCTTATTTATCATAAAAAAAAATTATTAACATTGCAAATTCCAGAAAATTAATTTCTTTTTTATTTAATAAAATACGGGGCATTATAATCTTCCCTCCTTATAAAAATTTGTCCTCGAATTTTAACAAATAAAAGGAGTACAAGATTTTTCACAAATGAAAAAGATAGGGATGTGCCATTCGCATCACCACTTCAGTCTCCCACGTACAGTCTTCCACCGTGTGGTTGCTCCACAGCACTTTCACCATCGGGATTTCTTTGGTTCGAAGCTGATGAACCTGTCGATCCACTATCGCCACTGGATACTCTTCATATGTCAAATCTTCACTGAGCTCCACTGTCTAAGGCTGAAGAACGTGCGAAGGATCGGAAATATACTTCCTCAACATCGATACGTGGAACACTAGGTGGATTCGTGACAACTCTAGTGGTAACACCAGTATATACTCTACTTCGCCAACTCTCAATCGAATCTCGAAGGGGCTGATGTATCTTGGAGCTAACTTACCCTTCTTACTAAACCTCATCACTCCCTTCATTGGAGACACTTTAAGAAACACCAAGTCTCCAATAGAGAATGACACATCCTTCCTTTTAGGGTCTGCATAGCTCTTCTGTCTACTGAAGGCTGTCTTTAACCTCTGCTGAATGATGGGAACCTTTTTAGAAGTCACTTGCACCAATTTCAGTCCTGTCATCTGTCTCTCGCCAACTTCCTAACATAAAGGCGATCTGCACTTTCTTCCATACAGTGCTTCATACGGAGCCATTTCAATACTTGCATAATAATTGTTGTTATATGAAAATTCAATAAATGGCTAGTGTACATCCCATTGACCACTAAAATCCATCACATACATCCGGAGCATATCCTCCAAAGTCTGAATTGTCCTTTTAGAGTGATCATCAATTTGAGGATGAAAAGTTGTGCTGAAGTCCAACCTTGTACCCAAAGCCTTATGTAATTCTTGCCAAAAGACTAAAGTAAAAGTGGCTCCTCTGTCAGACACTATACTCACTGGTACTCCATGAAGACAAACAATCCGGTTAACATATAATCTTGCTAACCTATCAGTAGAGTACGTCTTCTTAATTGGCAGAAAGTGAGCTAACTTTGTCAATCTGTCAACTATCACCCAAATAGAATTATAGCCACTTGATGTACGAGGTAAACCACCTACAAAATCCATAGCAATCATATCCCACTTCCACTCTAGTATAGGTAACTGCTGCAATAATCTTGAGGGCCTCTGATGTTCCAATTTCACTTGCTGATAAGTGAGACACTTGGACACAAACTCTGCAATGTTTCTCTTCATCCCATTCCACCAATATGTATCTTTCAAATCATGATACATCTTGGTAGAACCTGGATGAATACTATAAGCAGAAAAATGAGCTTCTTTCATAATCTCCTCTCTCAGCTCATCTACATCTGGCACATACAGTCTAGTGCCCAAACGTAAAATGCCCTCACTGTCAATAACAAAGTCTTTGGATTGACCTTGTTACACTTCAAACATAATCTTTTGCAACTGTGGATCTCTTCTCTAAGCTGCTTTAACTCTATCCAAGTACACTGATAGTACTCTTAATTGAGCTAAAAGAAATTTCTTGGTCACTTTCTACTACAACTTATGATCAATTAGTTCATGCAACTCCTTAATTATTGGTCTCTTTTCTGTGCTAATGTGTGCAAGATTGCCTGCTGATTTCCTACTCAGTGCGTCAGCTACCATGTTCACTTTACACGGATAGTAAAGAATAGAGCAATCATAATCTTTCAACAGTCCCATCCATCTCCTTTGCCTCAAATTCAAGTCTCTTTGCTGAAAGATGTACTTTAAGCTCTTGTGGTTGGTGTATATTTCACAAGTTACACTATATAAATAATGCCTCCATATCTTCAAAGCAAACACCACAGCTGCAATTTCCAAATCATGGGTAGTGTAGTTCTGCTCGTGCTTCTTTAACTGACGTAAAGCATAAGCAACCACTCTCCTATTCTGCATCAACACACACCCTAGTCCTACTCGAGAAGCATCATAGTACACTGTATACCCTTCATTTCTTGAAGGTAAAGTCAATACTGGAGCTGAAGTCAACAAGTCCTTTAGCAACTGGAAGTGCTCTTCACATCTGTTAGTCCAAATAAACTTGACATTTTTCTGAGTTAACCTTGTTAAAGGTGCGGTAATCTTGGAGAAATCCTTCACAAATCTCATGTAATAGCCAACTAAGCCCAGAAAACTCCTTATTTCAGTAACTATTATCGGCTATGGCCATTCTGTAATGGCTTCTATCTTCTTAGGATCCACTTGAATGCCATCTTTGGATACCACGTGGCCTAAGAATGCCACTTGATCCAACCAAAACTCACATTTCAAAAAATTGGCATACAATTGATGCTCCCTCAAGGTCTAAAGCACAAACCTCAAATGCCTAGCATGCTCCTCCTTACTTCTTGAATATACCAAAATATCATCAACAAAGACAATCACAAATCAGTCCAAGAATGGCCTAAACACCCAATTCATCAAGTCCATAAAGGCTGTTGGAGCATTAGTCAACCCAAAGGACATCACCAAAAATTCATAATGGCCATATCTCATCCGAAATGTAGTCTTAGGTACATCTCCACTTCTAATCTTCAACTGATGATACCCTGACCTCAAGTCAATCTTAGAAAAACATCGAGCTCCTTGAAGCTGATCAAATAAGTCATCAATCCTTGGGAGAGGATATTTATTCTTGATGGTGACTTTGTTCAACTGTCTGTAGTTGATATAAAGTTGAAGGCTACCATCTTTCTTCTTCACAAATAACACCGGTGCACCCCAAGAAGATGTGCTAGGTTTGATAAAACCCTTATCAAGTAACTCTTACAACTGCTCATTAAGCTCCTTTAACTCTGCAGGCGCCATTCTGTAAGGTGGCATATAAATAGGATCTGTACCAGGTACAACATCGATACAGAATTCTATCTCTCTGTCTGGTGGTAATCCTGGAAATTCTTCAGGAAAAACATCAGGAAACTTGAACACCACTGGCACCTTCTCAACTGCTCCCATGTCCACCTTCGTATCTCTAACCACAGCTAAATAGCCTTCACATCCTCTACTAAGCATCTTTTTAGCTGTGATAATAGAAATAAGATTCTGAGGCATTGAACTCTTATCACCTCTGAATCGAAGCTCTTCATCATTAGGGATTCTGAAAATCACTACCTTCTCTCGATAATCCAATGTGGCATAATGTCGAGCTAAATAGTCCATCCCCAAGATCACATCGAAATCGATCACATCCAACAGGACTAGATCTGCTAGCAACTCTCTACCTTCCACCAACACGGGACAAGATGGAAAGAATATGTCTGTCTCCAACTCATCACTAAGTGGAGTCGCTACAAACAAAGGAAATAAAAATTTGGATGGTTACCACTCCATCCTCGAAGCAAAGACAGGCGAAACAAAAGAGTACGATGCACTAGGATCAAATAAGACTTTAGCCTTAAAGAACACACTGAGAGAGTACTTGCTACAACTGCATTAGATGCCTGAGCATCCTGAGGAGTCAGAGTGAACAATCTGGCCTGTCCATAGCCAGCCTGCTGAGAACTAGAAGGCTGCGTGAATCCTCTGCCACTCGGTCTACCCCTATGTCTGCGTCCTGAACCTCAGCCCTACTGGCCCATATACTGAGTCGGCCTCTGCTGAGGGTACATAGGTGTTTGATAGGGCTGATGCACCTGCTGATACTGTTGAGCAGTCAAAGACGAAGATCCCTGGGCATAAGAAGACTGATACCTGGTGTTAGGACAAGCTCTGGCAAGATGTCCAATCTGCCCACACCTGAAACAGGCTCCAGTCAGCAAATGACACGGCCCCTGATGTACACAGCCACAAGTAGGGCATGCACTGGGCCCTGAGCTTGTACTACCATACCCAGAGCTCTGACTGCTACTACCACTACTGGACCCAGGTCCGAATCTCAGAGGTCTACTACTCCGTCTGCTGTGTCTGCCACTCCTATACCCCCGGTTACCTCGATAGCCCTGTTGTGAAGTACCCACAGTCTCAATACCAGCACTGCCCATCTGAAACATAGGCTGCTAAATCCCGTGTGTCATCACTACTCCGCTGCTGCTGCTCGCATAAGGGTTAGGAATGGTGCCATGCATGATATGGCATCTCTCTAGCTGTCGAGCCTCCTCAATAACACTATCCAACCTCCGATTTTCAGTCCGAATGCTGATGTAGGCTACACCTAAACACGTCACAAATAACTCTACTGCTCTCATATCATCCTACATCACATCTAGTACATGACGACCCAATCTGAGGAACTCGTGGGAGTACTCTGCAACTGACTGATCACCCTTACTTATATGCAGTAGCTGCCATTTATAGTTATCCCTCATTGATACTGGACAAAAGTACCTCAGAAAATGCTCCTTAAATTCCAACCAAGTCATCGTAGTCATACGTGGTTGGATGGACTGCATGAACTAGTCTTGAGTTGCGGCCTGAACAGATAGCTCTACAACCATAATCAGCTGATAGTTTGTGTAGCCTGTCCGAGTTCTAGCCTCAATAGTGTCAAGGAAATTCAATGCATCTCCTGTGCCATCAAAAGAAACTCTTCCCACTCTAGAATACAGTAAAGCTACATTTGCATCGGACATCCCTGATTCCTTTGCTGTAACATCTGCAGAACTAAAGGCATGGCTTGATTCAGAGCTGCCAAGCTTTGGTTGATGCCTACCATTCCAGCTGCAAAAGCTGCAGGATCAACCTCAAGAACTCCTTGTCCTATATGCTGCTCTTGATCTTGCATCTGAGCTGCTTCTGCTCTATGTCTACCCCTACCCCTACCCCTCTATCGAGGAGCAGGGAGAGGAACTTCATCCTGTACGGACCGCTCATCATCATCAACTACTTCTGTAGCGGGAGCATTCCATGCTCTCCTTATCATTCTGAAAACACAAAACCAAACGACATTCAAAACATAACAAGGAACGGACATAAATAGGGAAGCCTAGAAACAACGATGACAATAATCAACATTTATTAACCTAATTACCGCAGTAGTTCAAGAAAGACGTAACTCAAAGATCATTAGAGCCGAAAATAAAACATGGGCTCTGATACCAACTTTGTCATGACCCGAACCGAAGGTCCTTGACCAGCACTAAGGAATGGGGATACATAAAGTAACTGAAACCCATAGTAAGCCTTAAAATTTTTTCATGAAATAAAAACAATACACACAATAATAAAATCATAATAATGCACAATACCAAATACCTAAAACAATATTCTTCAAATACAACAACATCTCAGGTCAGGTGAAATCAGAATACAAATAATACAAGTTCCTTAATTAACTACTGCGGTATCTAGAATTTAGTTATACAATGCATATTTCAATTCAACATACATAGTGCAGCCGGTGAAGAACGAACACGGTGCAGATGGGGAACACTAGAAAGCTGACTATGAGGTCCTGAAAAAAATAAGTTGAGGGGAATCAAACCTCTCTGAGTGAATCAACTTTATAAAATGCATGCTGGTTTTAAAACCATTTGTTAAAACCCTTTTTTAAAATAAAATAGAATAAAATAATTATAATTATTAAAATCATTTACTTTTCTCGATAATATTTATATAAAATCTCTTTAAAACTCTTAAAACAATTTAATATGAAATCCTCGTACGAAAATGCATAAAATAATTATTCTAGTGGAAAACTTGGTAGAACACCCTAACCATTATTCTAATAGCCTTTCGGCTCTCTTTAATCCAATTGACTGCCTTACCGAGAGCAAGCTCAACCGAGTTACTGCCACAGTCATTTTACTTATTCCATTTTGATGTCCCGAGAGCAAGCTCAACCGAGTTACATCCCTTTTTCCGGCCCGAGAGCACTAGCTCCACTGAGCTCTAACCATTCACTCTTGCTCGAGAGCACAAGCTCCCCCAAGCCCATTTCACATTTTAAACATATACCAAGATCTTACCCGTACGCACATGGTCCTAGTGACACCCACTAAGTAGCACGTTCTACCATTATCTCCAAATCAGTTTGAATTATAACTAATAAAATAAAATAAATAAATCATTAAATAAATAAATAAAGCATAACGAAATAATTTTCCTTTAAACATGCTTTCAATTACTATTCATAAATTTAGAATAAATAATCATGCATATGGCAATATAAATATATTCATAAATCAATCATATAATCATTTCTTTATTATTTTTAATTACTTGAAAATATAATGAAAACACGCACAACACACGTCTCATAAAATTAACTCACAGGTTGAGCATGTCGGGCGACTCGTTCTCTGTTGCCCTGATGCTACAGCTCGAATCCCGGAGTTCTCTAAAATAAATAATATTTATTTAAAATATGCTCGTAAAATAAAATAAATAAATTCATGAAAATTCTCAGAATTATGAAAACTATAGGATTGACGAAACTGACTCGACCAAAGATACAACTCAACTAAAACTAGAAATTCGACACAGGCCGATGTCACGTTTTACGAGAAATCTACCAAAAATTCGATAGAGTCTCCTCTGTAAAACGGACATCTCTCTGCTAAAACTAGAGCCGTTCCTACACGAAAACACACTTCGAATATTCTCACAGCTTAACAACTTTGTTGGGCCCCACACTGCACTTTGTGCCCAACCGAGATCCAAAATTCACAACATCCAAATAAAATAATATAATTTTCATTAAAATCACCAATAAGTCATAAAAATTCATTTAACTATCATAATTCAATTTTCTTTCATAATAAAACATAAAAGATATTTATTTTCCAATAAATAGTAAAATTCATATTTATAATTGAAATTTCGGCAATAAAATCCAATTTCATAATTTTTACAATTAAATTAACATTAATTGCAAATAGCTAATTAAATCACTTAAACATATCATAAAATTAGCAAATAACTTATTTAAGCTTAAAAACAATAAATAAGTTTATTATTCTATTTTTTCCGAAAATTAATAATAGTTAGCTAAATATAGGAAATAATTCATACAAATTATTTTAATACTATTTATTACTCAAACACTGTCTAAAACATCATAATTAAAAATAATTTCAACTAAAATTGAAAAATTACTAATTTATACAAATTTTTCCAAAAATTCAATTTTGGCAAAAACATTCAAAAATTTATAATAAAAATTTGGTGCATAATTTCAATAAGCTTTCTTCATGAAATTTGCTCAAAATAATTAGTAGAATTTATTAAAAATATAAAATTTTCCCGAACCCAGAACAGTGCCTATGAATAGTGACCGAGGCTTGGGAATGGTAGATTTTCGAAAATAATTTCAGAAAAATAAATAAAAATTATCAAAGGAAAGCTTACAACCTCTACTATAAATAATACTAAAGCACCTATACCTAATAAAATCATATTCAAGCTTAAACTAACAAATTAATGTAAAAACCTAGAATTTAATTACTCAAATTTGAGGGGCTTACCTAAGTTATTTCTTCAATTTGTTTGAAGAATCACAAAGCCCATATGATGAGGATCATTTTGAGACCAACCTCGACGTCAGAGCTCACCGGAGCCGGCAGTGGCTCCTCCTTTTTCTTCACGGTGGCGCGACAGAGAGAGGGAGAGAAGAAGAGAAAATGGTTGTAGAAGGAAGAGAGGAGGTGGTGGTGGCTTGCTGGCAGCTTGGACGACGGCTGGTGGTGGTTTGGGTGGCTGGTCCGGCGTGAGGCAGTGGCTATGGCGTGAGAAGAAGAAGAAGAAGAAGAAAAAGAAAGAGAAAGAAAATGGGCTATTGTTAATAATTATTTTATTAATTTATGATATTATGGTTATTTTGTGAAATTATACTAAACTTTAGTATTAATCATAATTTTATTATTATTATTTATGTGAATTATTGATATAGTGTATTTTATCTATATTTTGAAAATAATTAAGTGTATGCATGTGAGTGTTTTAATAAAATATAATTATTAGAGTATATATATATATATATATATATATATATATTTCAAAAAGTGAAAGTAGCAGTGGCCACTTAATTTTTTTTCTTTCTTTCCTATTCTAATTCTTCTCCTTCTTCTTCACGCCTCCACCCAAACTGGCGCCACCACCACTTGCTCAGCCACCTCGCCACCACTCGATCACCGCCTGACACCGCCATCATCAACCAGCAGTAGCCCCGCCACCTCCTTCCCCTCCTCTTTTCCTTTCTCTTCTCCCTTTTCCCTCACGTTGCCGGACTGAATTAAGGGCCACCAGATACGATTCCGACGACGACGGGAGCTGACGTCGGACTCAAACGGAAGCTCATCCTCCGGGCTTCTCAAATCCTCAACCCATTTTGGGTTTCAACTCCGGTAACTATCCCGTTTTTTAATAATTTGATTTTTGAGTTTTTAGTTAATTTGTTGATTTTGAGCTTGAATTTGATTTTATTAGATATAGTTGCTTTGGAATTAGTTGATCTAGAGTTTTTGATTTTGCTAATGGTGATTTTTAATTATTTTTCTGAATTTTTCGGGAGTTGCGTACTGTTCACGATACTGTTCCGGACAGTCCCGGGTTGGAAAATTTTTATACTTTTAATAAACTCTATTAATTATGTAGATTATACTTTGTGAAGAAAGTTTATTAAAATTATGTGTATAATTTTTATTATAAATTTTTGAAGGTTTATGTGAAAAATGAATTTTTGGAAAAATTAGTATAAATTAGTAATTTTTATATTTTAATTGAAATTATTGTTAATTATTATGTTTTGGACAGTTTTTGAGTAATAAATAGTATTAAAATAATTTTTATGAATTATAAATTTGCAATGGTTTGGAAACGAAAATTATCAATTCATTATCCATTAATTGTTTTGGAAATCATGAAATAAAGGGTCAAAATCAATGATAAAGGCCCAATTAACAAATGGCATCAAAAGTATATATCGTTAAAGAGAATGCACAGTTTTTGAAATTTTTGAACTGTAATGGATGTTAAATGATTCATAAATGTAAATTTTGTGGTGTATATATATATATATATATATATAATTTGATGTGTTTTTTGGTTTTTGGCACATTAGTATTGTGAAAAATCTTATTTTCATATGAATTATGTCATTATGATATACTTTTTTTGCTTGAGTTATTATTAATAATGTAATCTTATCAATTGAACATGTTTTGTAGAAAGAGGAAATTAGTCTACATAAATTAATAAATAAATACAGAAAAAAATGAAATTGATTATGTATCTCTATAAAAAACATGTTCAACGAATGTTTTTGTTTTGTTTTTTTGTTTTTTTTTTTTTTTGTATTAAGATTAGTGTGGCTAAGTATAATAATTATATATATATATATATATATATATATATATACACACACATACATATATATACACACACACACACATACATATTACATGTTTTGTCGTGTATATTAAATTGGATTTACTAAAAATTGTTATGCATGATATAATGCAATAATTTAATATATCATACACCAACTTATATATAATGCTATTAATGTGAAAAAAAAAACACAATAATGTAAGATAATTGTATGTTAAAAAACACACGGAGTACTATGGCCACACGCAAAGAATCAACCAATTGGGGAAATTAATTGAGTTTAATAAAGAAAACATTGTTGTTTTCTACCTGAGATAGATGAATTGAAAATCAATCTTGCAGCATTTCATTCTAAGACTTGTTTTCTTTTTTTTTTTTAGTTTGTTTTCTAAATCATTTGGTTTTATAATAATTATTATTATTGTGTGTTTTATATACAAGTGATAAAATACAATAGAAGTGTTTTTTATATATGTTTGTAATTTGGTTGTTTTTTATAACGCCCCTTATGAATGACCATTTAATAAGAAATGGCCACTTGGCTGTCAAGTTAAACACATGAATTCCTTCCAAAATAATTTGCACAAATTTTATTGTAATTATTATTATTAGTCGACTATAAGATCCATTAAATATTAGGAAGTGACAATTTACTTTCGACAGTGACTCATCAAGTCATAAAGTACTGTAATTTACGAGGATGGTAATCGGAATCAAAAGTAACATATTGCAAAGTCTCTGATTCAAATCAATCTTATATAATCTTGTGTAGAGCCATATTTATTGTAATTATAATTATAGTCGAATATGATCCAAATATATTTTTTTGAGGTACAATGATATAAAACAAGTATATGGATGAAAAAATATGTAATAAAGTAGCCAACTTACATTACAAATATTATGAAAGCAGTACAAATTAAATAATACTTCCTAGATACAACGGATTACTTGGTCAATCCAACGGTGACATGCAAGTTGTTAGGTAATTTCCGCAAGTACACAGTTCGCAACAAGTAGTAAAGTTTGAGTATCGAGTATCGTTCCCACGAGGAGATTGATACCAAGTACTAGCCCTAATTATATTTCCACAAGCTAACAATATTGAATAATAGTAATGGAATAATAAATCAACTAGCAAGAATAAAAAACTTAAAGATGAAATAATTCTTTTTAAAATTCAATAATTAAAATCTAGAGTTCGGATTTGCTTCACTAGCTATTACTTGAATTATAGGATCCTTTCACAATTCAATTCATTAACACAGTCAAGGATAAATCACTCAAATTACCTAGAGTCTCTTTCGAGATCATCTAAGAATACCAAAGTTAATTACAACTTATTTTCATGGTCACATCAATTAACTAGGGTTCATTAAGTTCCTTAGCAATTTATTACTCCTCAAAGGATTCATCTACTTTCATGATCGAGGTTCCTAAGTTTTACAAGTCTATGAGCTGATAAATCATGCAACTTTTATTGCCTCTAATTTACCCAAAAACATGTATTTAATCAGGCCTAAAATCAAATACAAGAATAGTATTAAATAACTTGTAAAATTGGCTAAAAATTAATTTATTGAAAGGAAACAGGAATCCAAACAAGTAATAGACTAGCTACACAAATCCAAACCCTAAAGGAGTTTTTGCTGCACACAATTGCAACGATGAACAAAAATATAATAAAGAGAATTAAAGATGAAGAAGAAAGAACGATTTTAACTCTTGAATCTTGCATAATTTCATTTTCAAACTCCGTTGATTGCCTTGTTTAAGTCTTCAAATGTGTTTTTTCCTCTCTGAAAATTAAGACCAGCCCCCCCATAAAAGAGGCAAACAAGGGCTATTTATAATAGTTCCAAAAAAAACCCTAAAAATAGTTTCCAAAATTAATTTCTGTTGAAGTGCACGACTGTGCACTTTTTATGCACGGTTGTGCATCACTGCTACTCCAAAAATCATCAAACCAGGTTTGGTCATGCTCATGGTTGTGCATTTTTGCTATCTCAGGAAATTGAACCAGGATCGGCCGTGCGCATGGCTGTGCATTTTTACTATCTCAGGAAATTAAACTAGGATTGGCCGTGCATTTGGTGCATGGCTGTGTAAATTTTGATGCATGATTTTGCATCACTGTCTGTTCTACGAAGTAAAATGTTCAGGCTCAAGATTGGTCGTGCACACCCAGGTGCACGGCTGTGCATGCCTCTACATCTTCAATTCGTGGAGATTTTGAGCTTTCCTCTTCAAGTTCTAGCATGAATTCCACTTGCATTAATCTAAATTTGGGCACACCTAACCAATGTACACCAAAACACCAAAATTAAGCTAAAAATAACAAAAGTTAACAGAAATTATAAAAACCTTTAAAAACATAAGTTTCACGGAATTCAAATAAAGACACAAACATTTAAGAATAAAATAAACACTTTAACACCTAAAAACTTAACAACTTAGTGCTCAAAATCCATCATTTTTAGCACTTATCAACTCCCCCACACTTGAGCTTTTGCTTGTCCTGAAGCGAAACGAATAAGAAGACTTATCAATACAATGAATTAAACACATTGGCAAACTTTACTCAACCATCCATAACAATCTCCAATTAATACAAAACTTATAACTACAAACTAAACCGATAACTCAACGTCAAAGACATAAGAATTACCAAGTGGAGAGCAAATTTTTCAGTTGAATTCTTGAAAATTTATAAGTTGACATCTAAGAAAAATGAAAGCAAATAGAACATTCATGTCAACTTTAGCAACTTAAGAATCTAACATACAAAAGGTAGCACTGTTTATTTATATATTTTTTTTCTCTTTTTTTTTCTCTTACCATTCTTCCCACTCTTAGTATCCCCCACCGTTCCCGCACTACTAAGCATGGATACTGCCGAATGAGTCCTTTGGATACTCATACTCCTTTTTAGAGCATTGGAGTAGTTTTGGAGCATATAAAGATTTAAAAATAATATTTTAGCTCCTTAATATAAGAGAGAGGATTTTTTTTATAGAGCTACCAAATTATATGTCAAACCCAAAAAGCAAACTAAAGATCAAAATTTAGTTCTACTTGCAAACATCTTTCTCAAACATCAAATTACAAAATTCGATCACTCAAAAGAAAAGTAAGCATTAAGTTCATTAAGATATCAAAAGTCCTTAACCACAACTTATCAATCTAGCTTAAAAATCACAAATTAAGCATAAAAAGGAGGTTATCACTCATGTTCAAGAAAGTCATATTCAATGTATCTAGCTCATCCTAATGATAGATTACAAAAATTCAAGTGTTTACATTCAACATTCAATGATTGCATTTCCTATAAATCTACCAAAAGAAATTAAAACAAAATTAAAGACAAAAATAAAATCTAACAAAATGCTAACCACATGTAAATGCTAAACCCCTCCCCCATACTTAATCTTCACATTGCCCTCAATGTGAAAATAAAAAATGTTACACAAACAAACACAACATAAAAAAAACTAAAAAAATGATCAAAATAAAAAAATGAAATAAAGAAAAGATAACTCCCCTTAAGGCTTCCGTCTCTCCTCTTCATGCAAGATGATCATTGGGTTGCCTCCCAACTAGCGCTTGTTTAGAGTCATTAGCTTAACTTTCCTCTTATAAAATTAGAGGATGTTGATGAGTGCACAAGAGGCACTGGCTGGAATACTCTCATTGGTGAAGTAGAGTTTAAGTCGTTGTCCATTAACTTTGAAAGCTCCAGTCTCTTTGCTCCGTACTTTAATTGCTCCACGAGGAAACAATTGCTTGACTAAGAAAGGGCCTGACCATCTGGACTTCAATTTTCTAAGGAAAAGTTTTAGCCTTGAGTTGAATAGAAGCACATGATCTCGTTCTTTGAATTCTTTCTTCATAATATGCTTGTCATGCCATTTCTTAGTTCTCTCTTTGTATATCTTGGCATTTTCATAAGAGTTGAGTCTAAACTTATCAAGTTCATTCAACTGAAGCAATATCTTCTCACCAGCCCTTTGCAAATCAAAGTTGAGGAACTTGGTGGCCCAAAATGCTTTATGCTTTAACTCAAGAGGCAGGTGACATGATTTTCCATAAAGCAATTTGAAAGGAGAGGCACCAATAGGGGTTTTGAATGCAGTTCTGTATGCCCACAAAGCATCATCAAGCTTGGAGGACCAATCTTTCCTGGAAGCATTTACTGTCTTTTCAAGAATAGACTTGATGGCTCTGTTAAAGATCTCCACTTGACCACTAGTTTGGGGGTGGTATGGAGTTGCAACCTTATGAGTGACACTATACTTCTTTAATAAGCTCTCAAATTGGTAGTTTCAAAAATGTGAGCCACCGTCACTAATAATGGCCCTTGGTGTCCCAAATCTTGAGAATATGTTCTTGCAAAGGAACTTTATCATAACTCTACCATCATATGTTAGAGATGTTATGGCCTCCACCCACTTGGATACGTAGTCCACTCCCACCAAAATATACTTATTCCCATATAAACTTGGGAATGGACCCATAAAGTCTAGTCCCCACAGATCGAAAATCTCAACCTCTAGGATGCTATTGAAAGTCTTTTCATTGCGCCTCCCTATGTTACCTGTCCGTTGGCATCTATCACACTTCAATACAAATTCCCTAGCATCTTGGAAAAGAGTTGGCCAATAAAACCCACTCTGAAGTACCTTTGCTGCAGTCTTGGTGGAAATAAAGTGCCCTCCACATTCAAGAGAATGGCAATGTAAAAGTACGTCATAGACTTCATCTTCAGGTAAACATTTTCTAATCAGCCCATCTCCACACCTCTTATAAAGAAGAGGCTCCTCCCAATAGTTGTATTTGACCTCCAAAAAGAATTTCCTCTTTTATTGGAATGAGAGGTTAGAAGGCAAGACACTACAAACTAAGTAGTTCACAAAATCTGCATACTATAGCGTCGAGGTCTTGATTTGCATGAGGTGTTCACCCATGAAGTAGTCATAAATTGGTAGCTCACTGTCTCTATTTGGCAACTCCAACCTTGAGAGGTGATCCGCTACTACATTCTCGGCCCCAGCTTTATCTCTGATTTCCAAATCAAACTCTTAAAGGAGGAGAATCCACCTTATGAGGCGTGGCTTGGCATCTTTCTTTGAAAGAAAATACTTTAAGGCGGTATGGTCGGTAAAGACAATCACCTTGCTACCTGTCAAGTAAGAATGAAACTTATCAATAGCAAATACTACAGCTAAGAGTTCTTTTTCAGTTGTTGCATAATTTAATTAAGCCTCATCAAGAGTGTGACTCTATAGTAAATATGTCATGACCCAAACCTGGGAGTCATAACCGGAGCTAGGGAACGGGAATTCACACGAATCCGGAACCCATAGCAAGCCTAAAATATAAAACTCATACAATCACAACCATAAATATAGCTCAGAATTGAAACTTTTTAAATCATAAATAACTTTTTCTTAAATAATATCATCATAAACATTTAAACATGCATCCC
>CATIWK010776964.1:0-11183 GCA_949634005.1 Mallotus japonicus
TTCGGGCCTCATCCCACACACAGATATCCGCTTATAGCGATGCGGATTGGGGAGGCAGCATTGAAGATCGCAAATCCACTACAGGTTTTGCCATATATGTTGGTTGTAATTTGGTCTCTTGGGGGTCTCGCAAACAAAGAATCGTAGCTCACAGCTCCACCGAGGCGGAATATCGAGCAGTTGCTACTGCTGTTTTTGAAGTTCATTGGCTCCAATCTTTGATGCATGAAATTGGCATTTCTTCTCCTGCCAAGCCTGTGGTTTGGTGTGACAATCTCAGCGCCACATATCTCACCACGACTCCAATTTTTCATTCACGTTCCAAACACTTGGAAATTGACTTTCATTTTGTCAGAGACAAGGTCCAAAACAAGGAGCTCCATGTTCAATACCTCTCCACCCATGATCAAATTGCTGATATCTTAACTAAGGCACTGTCCAAATCCAAATTCAGTCATTTCCGTGATAACTTGACTGTTCTTTCACGACCAGCTCAACTTGACGGAGGGTGATAAGGTAGTAGTTAAGATAAATGTTGTATAGAGGTACAGTTCTAATAGGTTTCTAGTATTCTGCTGCTTTATTACTTTCCTCTGTCTTATCCTTATCATATCTTATCATGTAAACATGTATATAGCTTCGGCTTCCTCAATGTAAATGATACAGTGCAACTACGTTATCAGTGATATGTAAAATGTATAAATAATATAAAATGTTTTGGAATTAAAAATGGGGCAATGAGTTGAAGTTACGGTATGAAATTGTATTTTAAAATAAAATTTACTGCATTTTAGAGTTATAGGTTGAAAATGACTTTGGGAAAAAGAGATAACTGCATTTACTTTCTTTATTTATCACTTAAAATTTTGATATTTGTAGAAATAATTGCCTTAAAAATTTGATATTTGTAGAAATAATTGCTTTTTCTCTTTTGTTTATCACGTTGGTTTCTACACAAATGTAAACAATACTTTTGAAAGTAATCGTGAACCAACATGTAAAAAAATAATAATTTGATGTTTCTAAACCTTAGATACAAATTTACAAAAATAAAAATAATAATATATTATAAAAACTACAATTAATAATTAACCATGTAAACTTGCTCATATTCAACCACCTAACCTTTATGTCATGATAGTATGTGAGGTTTTAATTTAATTGTCAAATATTTTTTTTCTAAAGATTTAATGTCAAAATTTTAATAAGTATTGATGAGAGCGATAACATAGTAAATCAATTAAATTTTATAAGATTCAACCAGTTGAAATACATGTAAAACTAATTGAGCACCATGTAGGTGAGCAATCAGTTAAAAAGTGAATTGAACCAAATGGATTTTTTTAAAATTATAAATTAATTTAAATCAAAAAATTTGATAAGTGTTTGGTTCCATTTTTTATTAATAATAATAATAATAGTAGTAGTACCCCCAGCAAGAAAGACAACAACATTTCCATTTAGCTAACATTTCACAATTGATATATATATATATATTGGTTTTCTCGATTGGTTTTTTAACTAAATTTTTAAAAATAAGAAATCGAATTAAGCTGTTGGGCTTGGATATTGCAAACCATTAATGACCTTAATTTGAAGAAAACATTCAAAAAACTATCACTAACAAATAGTAAGGTAGTATAAATTAACATCACAATAAATAAACTACACACAATTTGATGGGTATCGCATAAAAATGCCAACAACAATAGTTAGTGCAAGTCTACAATCATGTGTAACAATAGCCCGAAAGAAGGCATTAATTCAATAATGGATACATGCCTAACCTTTGCATCTTTTTGCATGAGAATTATCGTATTAAATACATTAAATTTTTACTAATATTTGTTGGTTTAAATAGTTTAAAATCATGGTGGGTCTCAGGTTCGAGACCCACCTCCCCCCTCTTCCTTTGGTAAAAAAAAAAAGTAGTTTAAAATTTAAATTCGTTTAAATAAGGCATCGGTTTGAATTTTTTATATATGAGTAAAATATATACTGGAAGAATTTTGAATTTTTTTTCAGAAATAATAAAAAAAAGAAAAAAAATGCAGTTGATTTTTTTTTCTTTAAAAATATGGTATTTAACAATATTTATTTTAAAAAATATGGTAGTTGTTTTCATGTACCATAAACAAGCAAAACAACCAAAAAACAATTGAAACAATTGAAAGAGGTGTGCAAAAACAGAACCGAACCGAACTGGTTCGGTTCGGTTCTGGTTTGCTTGGTTAACATTTTCGATTTTTTGAACCGAACCGACAGAATTTTTGGTTCTGTTCAGTTTTTATACTCAGAAAATCGGTTAACCGAAATAACAGAATTTCACTATTTTTTTATTTTTTAAATATTATAATAATGTTATAAAAAATAAAAATAATTAATATTTTTTAAAATTTTGGTTAATTCGGTTCGGTTTTTATTTTGAAAATTTCAGTTATTTCGGTTCAGTTTTCGATTCGGTTTTAATTTTTTCGGTTCAGTTAATTCGGTTTCGGTCCAAAAACCCCTAAAACCGACCAAATTGACACCCCTAATTGAAATAACCCAAAAATAACTGAAACAATTGAATAAAAATGATAAATAATATTTTAGATTTTCTCAAACCAATCAAATGAAAATAGAACATAACAACTAAAAATAACAAAAATAATCAAAATAACTATCGAAACAATCAAATAAAATAACAAATAACGCTTTAGAATTTTTCAAGTCTGAAATAAAATCTGAATAAAAACTCAATCGAAATGAAAGCAGAACAAGAAAAAAAAAAAGATAACTAAAAAATAACCCAAGTAATTAACAAACCACAAATAATAAAAAGTAACACTTACCCATTACAATTCAATTGTAAGATGTAAAAAGAAAAGAAAATTTAATTAGAAAGTTTATGGGTTTGCATGTAAAAGATTTTGATTAAATCTATGGTTATTAAGTCTCGTTTTAGATTTGAGAGAATAAAAAAAAAATAAAGAGTAGAAAAAACAAAGAGAAAGAAAAAATATGAAGAAAGAATAGTAACAAAAAACGAAAAAGAGAAGAACGAAGTAGAATAAAGTAATATTGAAAAAAATAAAAAACCGTTTTATGTGAAATATGAAAAAAATAACAGTATATATGTGAATATTTAGGTCAAAATTAATGTACATTATAATTGTACCAAAACTTTTACTCCTTTATTTATCCAGATTGATTTCCAAATAATCATAGCTAGCTCTTATAAGTATTCGATATAAGATTAAAAAAATTGGTTGCTAACTTCATTTTTAAACAACAAAAGCATCTATTAAAAATCTTGCTCATCATCCATTTTTCGGAAAAAATAAAAAATTCGATCATTTATTGAAAATAATTTTTCTAAATTTTACACAATTTAATTCACATACATACAATCCATCGTACGTCCATCTGATGTGGCAAAGAAACTTGACGTCCTTCTCATTAACTTTCGTCCACGTAACCATACCATGCAAGCCGACGATTCTCATTCATCGTAAATCCAACGGCTATAACTCATCCTACCATCAACTTTCACTTCTACTTCTACACGTGGCTTAAACCAAAGAAAACCCTTCAGCTCCCAACTTCCGAACCTCAGGTTCGGTTCTTCAACGTCCAAACCTCAGGTTCGGGTCCAGTTCAAACTCTCCTCTCTATCTCTCTCTCTTTCTTTGTTTCCTTCTTTCTTGTAGCTCACTAATCACGAGTTTCCAATTTTACTCGGTAATATAAATTGCGAGTAATCAAAGAGAGATTATTGCGTTAATCTCTTTAGATTATTGTGGAATTTAATCTAAATTTAATTTTTCTTCTTGAATTTTGATGGTAAATTCAGAGGCAATTTGTTTGATCATCAAGATTGACATCGATAGTATTGTACGGAGTTGACGATTTGTGCAATGCAGGATTTTTGATCAATTTAAATTATCAACATTTGAGGTTTGTTTGTTTAATTTATGTTTTTTCTTTGGTTAATGCTGTATAATTTTTGTTTAATTAGTGAATGTAGCTTTGATATTCAAGCTTAATTGAATTGAATTTGATTTTGAAATTGAGTTTGATTTTAATTCTTTGTTTTGTGTTATTGAGCAGGTTTTGGTTTTGTGTTTTTTTTTTTTTCTTTTTGAGCTGAAACTGACTATGGCTCAGAGTAATTGGGAAGCTGATAAAATGTAGGTGCTTTTTGCTTTTTTTTTTTATTATTTTTTTGAATATGTGAAGAGAATAAAGTTTGATTTTTTTTTTTCAAATTGTTGATATGTGGATAGGCTTGATGTGTATATATATGATTATTTGGTGAAGAAGAAATTACATGCTACTGCAAAGTCTTTTATGACTGAAGGGAAAGTAGCTCCAGATCCAGTAGGTAAAAATTTTTCACTTGCAAACAGTATTAGTTTTCTTTTTGGTTTAGTGAATTTAATTGTATATTTTTAGAGTTAAAGACGTGAAAATTTAGTGATGTGACTAATGATTTTTAAGAACTCCTTTTTTGTTTCCTTTATGTGATAAGTGAAATTTGATTTTCTTTAATTGGCTACTTAAATATAATGTGCAGCAATTGATGCTCCTGGTGGGTTCCTTTTTGAATGGTGGTCTGTTTTCTGGGATATTTTTATTGCAAGGACAAATGAGAAGCATTCAGAAGCTGCAGCAGCATATATAGAGGTGGTGGTGGTTTCTGAGATCTAAATGTCTTTTTTTGTTTATGCTTGTTAATTATTTTTCTAATTTAGTCTGTTCTGATTTTGATGTATAGGCACAACAAATCAAAGCTAAAGAGCAGCAGCAGCAGCAGCTGCAAATACAGCAGTTCCAGCTAATACGTCAAGCCCAGTTGCAACGGGGAGGTCCTAATAGTCCAGCTCTTGGAGGAGCAGTAAATGCTATTGGTTCAGAAGGAATGCTGGGGCAATCTAATGCCAGTGCAATGGCGGCAAAAATGTATGAAGAACGTATGAAACATTCTAACCCAATGGATTCGGAAACATCCCAGCCTCTCCTTGACTCTAGGATGCCTCTACTAAAACAGGCAACAAATCATCCTGGGTAAATTTAGTCAAAATCTTAAGTGGACTGGTCTTCTCATATTTCTATCCCTGCTGATTTTTTTTTTTTCCAATTGACCCAGCCAATTGGTTCAAGGAAACTCTGGCAGCATCAGTGCAGCACTGCAACAAATCCAGGCACGAACTCAACAGACTGCTGTAAATACTTGAACAAGATGTTCCTCGATTTATGCTAGTTTTCTATAGCTTCTTTATTTGATTGGTGATTGGTTTCTATTTGCAGGACATCAAAAGTGAAGTGAACCTGGGTTCTGCACAAAGATCTTTGCCTATGGATCCTTCACTTTATGGTCAAGGAATTATGCAGTCAAAACCTGGAATAGGAAATGCAGGTATAATACATGGTCCTCTGATGGAGAATAAGAATTTTAGTCAAGCATAATTAAGCATGCCTCTAGATGAAACTTTTTATGAAGTAATTTTCTGCTTTTATTCCCATTCTCTACTTGCTAAATTTTTTGGCATCTATTTTTTCTAGAATAAAACTGTACAACTAACTTAAACCTCCCTCAATATCTTCTTCCTTACTATTTTCCTGGTGAATTGTTTTTCAACAAGGTAAAAATCTGTTTATGTTGGATGCTTAGTTATTTCAAAATACCTCTGTGACTCTGTAAATTGAAAAGAATGTGAAAAGCAAAATTAGATGCTCGATGTGCTTCAGTTCTAGGATGGGAATGTGATAAAAGTAGAAAGGCCTCAATTACATGCTCAATTTTTGAGTTTTGTCATGTTCTTATTTCAACTTTTAACTGGTATTAAGGCATTAACGCACTAGTTTGCACAAGTCACGAGAAAGGAAAAAAGTTCTTTCGTCAATTGAAGGCTTGTAAATAACTAGAAAGGTGCTTGAATTTCTCAAGGCTACCTTTCCTGGTTCTAACTATATTCGTCTGAGAAATGATATATCCAGTTTGGCATTGCTTCAATTTATGTTGCTGAAATGTCTATGCTATAGAACTACCTGTTTACTAATTGATTTGGCTTTCCTTCCTAAATATTAGAAATATTTTTGAGCAGTTCTGGATTCTTGATTTGCTATGTCAGGAATTTCGATATTGAATGTTTTTCTAATTCAGTCTGATTTGTGATTATCAGGGTTAAACTCTGGAGTTGGCAGCCTTCCATTAAAGGGATGGCCCTTAACAGTAAGTTATATGCTGAAGCTCATCAACTTCCTGAGGTTTCATTTGCTAACGACAAACATTATTATCATATTAAACAGGGGATTGATCAAATTCGACCAAGTTTGGGTGCACAAGTTCAAAGGCCTCTCTTACATGGTGCAAGTCAATTTCAGCTTTTGCCACAGCAACAGCAACAGCTTTTGGCACAGGTTCAAGCACAAAGCAATCTTGCTAGTTCACCAATCTATGGAGACATGGATCCACGAAAGTTCAGAGGATTGCCCAGAGGCACTTTGCAAGCCAAAGATGGCCAACCAAATGCAAATGATGGATCTATTGGTTCTCCAATGCAATCAACATCATCTAAGGTAAGATTTCATTCCTGAAACCATTGAAAATATATATCAGTATCAGATCTTGAGTTGTTTTATCTTGATTAAGAGCTCATAAAGTTCATTCTGCTAATTTTTCTTAAGCAGATGAATGTGCCACAGATGCAACAGTCATCCTCTCAACAGCAAGATCCTTTACAGTCACAGCAACCACAGGTTGTGTCTGCTTAAGTTTGCAAAATTATAGGAAACTTCCTTTTTTTTTGGTTTTTGCTCTTTAAAAAAAAGCTACTCCCAGGAACCTTTTATCTATTGCTGCACATAGCTATGAAGTTATACATTAACTAGTGGCGAGATAAACTCTCTTTCTGAATCTTTTTTTGTAAAATTAATGGACGATGCTTGCTTGTTTATGGTGCAACAGAATAATCGGAAAAGGAAAGGTCCCACATCTTCTGGACCTGCTAATAGTACTGGTACTGGAAATACTGTTGGCCCTTCTAATTCTCAACCATCAACTCCTTCAACTCATACTCCTGGTGAAGGGATTTCCGCAGCAGGCAATTTGCAGCATGTCGGTGGCATGTCAAAAGGCATGATGATGTATAGTACAGATGCAACAGGAGGTCTTGCATCATCAACAAACCAACTGGTATGTGCTCCTAGCAAATTTACCAAAGAAATAATCTCTAGGTTTTTGAAGTGAGTGGTGCTTAAAGTAGCACCCAAATGGCCTTACATCAGTCACTTTGAAGTCAGCTTCCAAAATTCATATTTTATTGCAGGATGACATTGAACATTTTGGAGATGTTGGCTCCTTGGATGATAATGTTGAATCTTTTCTCTCACAAGATGATGGAGATGGAAGGGATTTGTTTAGCACATTGAAAAGGAACCCCTCTGAACATACTGCAGAGGCTTCCAAGAGTAATTTCTGTTTCAATCTTCCTGTAATATTATCTATTCAAATTGCTAGTTTGATATCTATTTTTTTTTTTTTTTTTGGCAATCTCAGGTTTCTCCTTCAATGAAGTTGGTTCTATACGTAAAAGCAATGGCAAAGTTGTTTGCTGTCATTTCTCTACAGATGGGAAGTTGTTGGCCAGTGCTGGGCATGACAAGAAGGTATGATGCATTGACAAGATTCAATTTTAATGCAGTGTATGAAAGATTGTGGTAAAATTGTTCATTATCTTTTACTGGTGAATTTGCTTAACCATCCATCCCCCACCCCATCCAAAAAAAACACACCCAACTAATAAATAAGTGAAATATTGCCTTTATGATGATAACAATATTTTTGTACAATTCAAGCATAATAACAATACTTTTGTACAATTCAAGCATTGTTTTACAAGCAACTTCAATATTCTATTTTAGCATCTGATTAAACACGTGATATAATTTACTTCTTCATTTAGCTAAGTAATTTTTTTTTTTTTGGTAAATTACTAGTTTTTGGGTACTTCATTCACTCTGATTATTTATGATCTGTTCTGTACGTTGATGCATTCATCTCTAGACTGTAGGAAGGTTTGCTACACTGAATTGTAGCATCCAGCCCATAAGTGCCCCTTTTTATGCTGAAAGAGTTTTTAAATTTGTTAATGTAGAAACTAGAAAGTGTTACCTTCAAGATAAGCCTATCTCTAATTAAGCAAAAGGAAACCTAAGAGAGATGATATCACTGCGAGATACCTGTGTTAACTTGGCCCTCACATTTCTTGGGTGATTTTCATTATTTTGTTTGGTTTTGCATGTCACATATTAAATCTTTTGTCCTTTTTTTTTTTTTTTAAACTTTTGAGAAATTGACTTGAGTCTTGCTTCCGTTTAAGTTTAATTGGGGAATCTATATGATGCTCCTGTCCCCTTATTGGCTTGTGGTGCTGGTTTATGAATTCAGAATGTACCAATAATATTAAAGAAACTATATAAATGTGATGTTGCATATGGCTGACATATTGAGATTATCAAGAAAATAAAATACTGGGGATGATGATATGCAACTTGAGATTCGTATTGTACCATCAAGAGAATATTTTCACTTCTTTCCTTGTAGAAATATCACACATGATCTTAATAATTAATAGGCCTTGTAAAATCATTTGTTACAATGTTCGTAGTTCTGAGCTCTCACTCATGAGAGTAACATGAAGAAAGCTTGCCATCACCATATGAAACTACCCTTTTTATTTCTTGCCATCGCCATACAAAACTAACCTTTTTATTTCTTGTCATCGCCATACGAAACTAACCTTTTTATTTCTTGCCATCGCCATACGAAACTAACCTTTTTATTTCTTGTTTAGTATGAAAGAGAAAAAGAACCATGGGTTTTTAAAGTTTGCAAGTTCGGTTGTTCATTTATTTATTCCAGGGCAACTACTTGTTAGAATTTGAGTAAAAGATGAAGAAATAAAGAAACCAATATGTGAACTATGGATAGCTATTTCTAGAAGAAATGGTTGAGATCTGATTGATAAATGATGATGTGGATGCATGTGTTTTTATGTCAGTAGGTTGTTCTTTGGAACATGGAAACTCTGCAAACAGAATGCACTCCTGAGGAACACACCCACATAATTACTGATGTTCGTTTCAGACCAAATACAGCTCAGTGGGCAACATCATCCTTTGATGCAAGTGTTCGACTCTGGGATGCTGCAGAAGTAAATTTTCTATCATATGCAGCTCTTCAGATTCTCTTATGTGTTTAAAAGTTATAAAAAGGAGCTGCAATAAATTATTCTGTTTTGTTCAAACATCAAATATCACTTTATTAGTTAGCTCTGCATAATAAAGGCAGTAACTGCAGATTATTTTTGCAGCCAAGGTATTCCTTGCACGCATATACTGGGCATACCTCACACGTAATGTCTCTTGACTTCCATCCTACGAAGAATGATGTTTTCTGCTCTTGCGATGGTAACAATGAGATACGGTTCTGGAACATCAATCAGTGTCCTTGCACCCGCGTATCCAAGGTTAGCCTTGAGATTGCTCCAAAAGTTTCATGGTTGACTTTGTACTGGAAATTGAATTAGATCCAATTCTAAACCCATTCATTGGTGGAGCAGGGAGGTGCTGCACAAGTTCGATTTCAGCCAAGGATTGGACAACTACTAGCTGCAGCAGCTGAGAATGTTGTATCCATCTTTGATGTTGAGGCTGACAGGCGGACACACTCATTGCAGGTATCAGTGTTAAACATGAAAGTCAAAACGAAGCAAGAAAACACTTTTCTTTGTAACAATATTTTTATTGCATTAGCTTGTATACAAGGTTACCTCTTTGATTCTCAGGGTCACTCCACTGAGGTACATTCTGTCTGCTGGGATGTGAATGGAGAATACTTGGCATCAGTCAGTCAAGAGTCTGTCCGAGTGTGGTCACTGACCTCAGGAGAATGCATTCATGAACTTAGCTCTAGTGGAAACAAGTTCCATTCTTGTGTTTTCCATCCAAGCTATTCCACGCTCTTGGTCATAGGAGGGTACCAGGTGATATTTTCTTTTCTTTGGTGCTATGGTTGTAACTTGTAAGCTGTAGATAACTTATTCAACTGATGCAAATTCCATAGATTGCTAATGGTGGTTTGATGTTTCATTTTCTCACTTTCCTTTTGACCATTATCTCATCAAGTCACTGGAACTCTGGAACATGGCTGAGAACAAGTGTATGACTATTCCTGCTCACGAATGTGTGATATCAGCTTTGGCGCAGTCACCACTAACAGGAATGGTTGCGTCCGCAAGTCACGATAAATGTGTGAAGATTTGGAAATAAGTGTTGCCATTTGGTGCTTCAAAATCCTTCAATATGAAGTCTGTCAGCCCCTTATATTCTCAGGCTCAAGAATTTCTCAAGAAAGAAAAAAAAAACAATAAATGAAAATCCATTTATATGTTTTGATTTGAATATACTTTGACTTCCATTATTTCCTTTTCCTCTTCATATTGTAATAAGGGGCGTGCGTGAGGCTCTTAGTAGCAGGGTGCAATTTGAATGTGTTGCATTTGTGAGAATTAAACACAAAGTATATAGATTTTTCAAGACATTGGAAATGGTTGTTTTGAGAGGCGGCTTTCAGTCAATATAAAGATATTGCGATTATTTTTTTTTAAAGAATATTGGTCCTTGGAATACTACGTAAAGTTTTGTTTTGTTTTTTTTGTTTTTTTGAGTATACAAATAGTGGGGAGGGGGAAACACAAATGAGGAACGCAGGTTTCGAACCGGAGATCTGCAGGTGTCCGTGCCAGGGCTTTAACCACTACACCAAGTAATCGCGGACGGAATACTACGTAAAGTTGAGTTCTTTTTAATGCTTCAATGGTTTGCATGAAATTTTCGTATACTTCTTCGAAATGTCTTCTAACATTATGACATGCAATTATTATTATTATTTTTTTTAAAAAAAAATGGGATTACTTCCTTTTCAAACATTTTATGAGTGTATAATGCAGAAGATACTATAAATACATGCCACGTAATTTTTGTGACAAAATATTTGTAGATTTGAGTGTCTTAATTATAAAATTTAAAATTCAAAATTTTGAAATAACCGTAGCTTTGCTAGTTGAATATAGGGAAAATGATCTAGTTTATTCTCAATTTTGAACCAATTATTAATCTAATTATATTTTTAAAGT
>CATIWK010777307.1:0-13686 GCA_949634005.1 Mallotus japonicus
ATGTCAACACCCAATTTTGTACCTAAATAGTTGTTTATGAGTGTGTCTGCTCTGGATATTTAGCTAACCAAAAATTAATATCTAATGCTAATCATTGATTTATTGCTAACACACCATTATAAAAAGAGATTTCATATCTAAACTAATTATCAAGTATTTAAGCAGTCACTTTTGTTTAGAAATATCATGAGATGAAATAATTAAATATGGTCGTTTTAATTTGTAAAATTAAATTTTATATGATTTAAAGGGATTTGTTATTTTTTGCGCAGTTCATCAATACTTGAACTGATTGACCTTCTTATTAATTTAAAAAATTAAAATTAAATTTTTAATATTTTTCTTTTTATTTATTTGTTGAACTAGCCCTTTTAACTACTAAAAATTTAAGAAGATTTAATTATAATAAAGAGCAAATTACATTAACCTCCCTGAGATTAGGCTTAATTTACATTTCAAACCTTACTGTTTCAAAATCGAATATTAACTTCTCTATAGTTTCAAAATCGAACACTTAAGGATTTTTGTAGACTTTTTTTTGTAAAAAATGACCATTATACCCTTGTTTTAACATATGTTTTCTCTAAGCCCATTACATATAATTCTTAGCATTTACCCCAAAGTTTATATTTGAATAACAATGAGAATTGATGAAATTACTTTTAAAATATACATTTATAATTTTTTTAAAATTTTTTAGTTTATAAAAATCATTTATTAATATTTCTTAAAATTTTTTTAAAAAAGTTCAAAATAATTTTTATAGATCTAAAAATTTTAAAAATTTTACAATCAATCCATATTAAAAATTAAAAATTTTCTGTACAAAAAAATTTTATTTTAAAAATTAAAAATTAATAATTTTTAGATCTATAAATAAAATTTTAACTTTTAAAATTTTTTTAAAAAATATAAAAATTAGAGAAAGATAAATGCTAGGAATTTGATGTAATAAGGTTAAAGAAGACATAATTTTCTAAAAAAAAAAAGTTAGAGAAGACAAGGGTATAATGGTCATTTTTTACAAAAAAAAGTCAACAAAAGTCCTTAAGTGTTCAATTTTGAAACCATAGGGAAGTTAATATTCGATTTTGAAACAGGAGAGTTTGAAATGTAAATTAGGTCTAACCTCAGGGAGATTAATGTAATTTGCTCTATAATAAATAATAAAATAACCGTTGACATGAAAAATAAATAAGATCAGAAAGTTATGACCACTCTTAATTTCCTCTATTAATATTGTCTCGATCTAAAGAGACCAAAAAAAAAAATGTCTAAGGCCATTAAAACTTGAGAATGCAAAATAAAACAAGGGGAATTATTCTTTTAATTACAATTAATCTAATTTCTACCCTCCCTTAATTTTCCAGCAAAAAATTATCACGTTAATTTCCAAACGATAGCAAAAGAAGAAAGGCACATATTCAAAAATTAATTTGAAGCACTCCCCCATAAATAAAAAGATTAAATGAATTAAATATCGATAGATTGTAAACAAGAGACAATTCTTTTATTTTAAATTAATTATAACATAATTTAATTTTTGCACCTGGAGAGCAATAACACTAGACCACTTCTTTACACATGACAATTTTTTTTTTTTTTTTGAGAAAACACATGATGATTTTTAGTTCACTAAATTTCACTCCCTGTTAAAGGAATTTTAGGCTAATTAACTGGGAAAATAATTCAAAGTATTGATAAAACTAGAAAACTAAGGTTGTGGACAATCTCACGGACTTGATCATTTTGTCAAACTAGTTGCCCTCAATGGTCAACCTGATTTTAATAAATTTACAACAAATGCATATACTTAAATGTAAGGTAAGATTTCTCTTTAAATTACCAATAAAATACATAATTTTTTTTCTTAAATTTTTAATCATTAGGTGAGATGAGGAATCAAGTTTCATGCTGGTGTCTTGACTTTCATTTAATCAATGATTAACGATAATATTTGTTGATTTAAGTAATAAGGAATTTAAATTTCTTTAAATAATATCTCATGTTAAAATTTTATATATAATAAAAGTAGGTGTTGAGGATAGCTTTGCTAAAAACCCTAGTCTCATTTTCTCTCAACTTTCTCTTCTTTCTTTGTAGCTACTAATCTTTCTTAAGCAAATACCTCTTTTTATAAATTTATTTCTTAAATAAGTGGTTATTCCACATAAATCTGGGTTTTATTTTGTTTTTTCATGATATCATCATCTTGTTGTGGCGTTTATAATTTTTCGTCATTTTCTTACGACGTTTTTTTTTTTGTCATCTTGTTGCGGCTTTTTGTTTGTGTGTGGGCGATTCAGACGGACAAAACATATTCAATCAAACAGACAACAAATTATATTATGGTCATCAGTATGTTGCAGAACTTAAGTAATACGTATTCAAGTGACTATAGTATTATCAAATTTGTAGGCTTTGAACCGATTTATTATATTATTAACTTAGTTGCTGTTTCATTCTTTATGATTTTTAATGAATTTATATTTGTGTTTCTATCGGTATATTGGTAGTTTAAATCAATAAAATTATTTTTCTTTTGAAAAAAGACAAGTGTTGAGAGAATTTTACTTCATTTGTAAGTTCATTTTACTTGAATTTTGAAATAGTCAAAATGCTATTAAATATTCCGATGATTAAATGCGAATATATATATATGGATATATATGGGAGGGATAACACATTTTAGCAGAGGGTTGTTCTTGTGGATTCTTTTGTAAACTTTTGACAAGTTTATGGAATTATGATAAGGTACTACATTTGGCTAGATTATGTTGGTTGATTAAATATGGAGATTTTAGAAACTTTACCATATGATAATTATTGACTTTAAAAAAAACAGATTTGATGAGATTATAGTCATCTCACTGATTGGTTTGGATCATGGGAACACGGTGGGGATTCACTTCATAATGGAAGATCACTTGCACACGTGTTCAAAACCCAGCTAAGAGATGGAGAAATGTATAGAGTTTTAAGTAGGTAATGTGGCCACATCAATGTTTTAGGTTGAAAAATGTTAATCCCAATTTCCTCAAATGCCTTTTAACTTCATATTTGATAACTATGATCCATTTTGTTGGTTAATTTCTTTCACCACTTAATAGATAGAGAGATCCACCTCTCCACAATCCACATCAATTTAATTCAAGTTTATAATTATTTATGTCATAAGTTGGAATTGTAGTGCTCTCTTGTTATGTAAAAAAAAAAAGATTAATTAAATTGCCGATAGTATCATTTTATAATTCATAGGTGGATGTTTTACTTTGGCTCACTCCATTGAATTTAACATATTTTATCAGTTTATCTCTTAAATTGACTATATAAACATATCAATTTGTTAAGAAAATATAAATTATATATATATATATATATATATATATATATTATAGAGTTTAGATGTTTTAAAGCTTTCATTTTAACGTTTTTTTAATAAAAATATTTTTATTTTAACTTAAAGAAATATTATTTATACATTTCAAATAGTATTAAAAGGACTGTTAAATTTTATATATAGTAATTTTAGATATTTAAATAGTTAGTTTGCAAATTGAGATGTTTAAATTAAGTTCAGGAAATTGCTAATGTATTAAATCTTTTATTTTTAGATAGTTGAGATTTAAAATTTTTACTTAATTTCGAATGTTGTATATCGAATTTTCCTTTATAAACAAAAAAAAAAAGGGGGCAATGCTAACAATATTTAAATTAAAATAAGATAAAAAGAACATTTAAAATGGAAATTAAGCTATTCTTGAGAGTTGAGAGAATAGTATAACCAACATTTGAAGGAATGAGAAAAAGATAATTAAAGCCTTAACAACCCCAAGTTCAACAACTCCTACGTAAAAATTAATCAATTACTTGTACTCAAACCTACATAGCAATTGGACTAAAAATATGTTAGGAGAGTGACAGTTTGGTGAAATATCACTCGCAAGCATAATTAATGTGCCCTAACCCAAAAGGATAAACATCTTCAATTTGGTAAGTAACTTTATTATCTAAAATAAATTATATAGTTCAGCATCTTATGTTCTTTAAAAAAACAACTACTTGTCAATTAAAAATAATATGATCGATATTTTTATTTATAAAAATTTTAAATTTAATTTCATTAATATATTTTTTTTGAACTGGTTAATTAATATATTTTGAGTCTGAAACGATCGAGATTCAGAATTCACTAACTCTGATGAATCCTTTCACAGGTATCATTCATCTATATATTACAACTCACGGTCTATTAGATACCAATAATTAAAAAAAAAAAAGAAAAAAGAAAAAAACTATTGGCCATGTTGTTTACAAGTTTTAATATTGGTTAGGATGTTGCTATCTCCTGTCTTTTCCTCTCTATCTTTCTTTCTTTATTTTCCTCACATTCCCCTTTCTTTCCTTTATCCATGCCCTTCACTTTCCTTTCTAAAAGGAAATTACATATTTTTTTCTTGATTTTTTTTAAAATTTCTTTAAGGCAAGAAATTATAGCTATTTTCTTGATAATTAATTATTTTATGCTCAAATTGAGTGTTTGTATATAATTCATTTCTCTTATACAAGCCTAAAGCAAAAGTAGTCTCTCTTTCTTTCATTCTCTCAAGAAACAAACACCCCCTTTCTTTCTTTTTTTCTTTTCTTGAAGGGTCAAGAAAACTCTGCTTTTCTCTTCTATTCTATACCATGGCAGACAGGGTCTACCCTTCTGCTAAACCAACAGCTAATGGCACCGCCACCACCGCAGCCCCTGCTGCGGCCACCAACAACTCGAATTTTCCAGCCACCAAGGCTCAACTCTACGGTGCCAGCCGGCCGGCATACCGGCCTCAAACCCAAAGAAAACGCAGTCGCCGCCGTTGCTGTTGTCTTTGTTTCCTCTGGGTTACCATTGTAATTCTCACTCTCATCCTCCTAGCAGCCTTAGCTGGTGTTATCTTATACGTTATGTACCGCCCCCACCGCCCTACCTTCACCGTTTCTGGCTTCAAAATCTCCTCTCTTAACCTCACCTCAAGTTCCCATCTCACAACCAATATCAACATGAACATCACTGCAAAAAACCCTAACAAGAAGCTTGTTTATATCTATAACCCAATCACCATCTCTGTTACTACAGTTAAAGATGATATTCTTATAGGAAACGGATTGCTACCCTCTTTTGTGCACGGAGCAAAGAACACAACTTTGTTGAAAGCTAGCATTACAAGTAGCAGTACACAACAGCTTGATGATATCTCTGCTGGCCATTTAAAGACGGATTTAAAGAGCAAAAATGGTGTTGATTTAAAGATGGAGTTGGAAACAAAAGTGAAGTTGAAAATGGACGGATTAAAGACACCAAAAGTTGGGATTAGAGTAAGTTGTTCAGGGATTAAAGCTACTGTTCCAAGTGGGAAAACTGCAACAACAGCTTCTGTTTCTAATGTTAAATGCAAATCTGATTTGAGGATCAAGATCTGGAAATGGACTTTCTAAGCTGAAAGCAATTTTAGAAGAGAAAAAGGTGTGATGTTTGTTTTCTTTTTGTTTTTTCCTTCTTCTTCTTCTTCTTCTTCTTCTTGAAATTAATTAATATGCTATATTCTTTTTTCTTAATTTTCCATTAAACATATATATATATATATATATATTTCTCTTTTTTATTTGTCATATGTTTTGTAAATTTGGACAAAGTTTGGTGATTGATTGTATTAGGAGATGGTAATCTTCTTTGTTATATAGATTTAAAAGATTTTTTTTTTTTTGCTAATTTTGCTTATTCTTTTTTAATATGCCTCAATTGTTAATTATGTATTTTGTTTTCTTTTATCTGTTTATATTAGTGGTAGTGGCAATATGGCATCCATTAGTACATGATTTGTTGGCATTTTTAGAGAATTCCAGTTGGTACCATTATTAATTTATTCCACTTCATGTCAATTATTAGTGTTATACACCGCACTGTTAGCTCATTGGTAGAGTTGACTAAAACTATATATATTATATTGCTATATACTATATATATGTCAATTAATGTTTTGCCCTTCGTAAAAGGGGCACCTTCTTATCTATCTACCAAGAATTGCAGCTAGCTTTCAATGCAAATTTGATGATTAAATTAAAAGTTTGATGGGGGGTTCACAAATAAAAAATATTTGATTTTGAATTATATATTACACCGACAGATTTTGTTTACTGTACATTTGGGGTCATGTTGAGCAAATTATTTGCTTAAAACATTATTTTTTTTATGATTAAAATGTATGAAATGCAATTTTTTTTACTCTATATAAAGGTATGAATTACAATTCGCATTACTTCGATCAAATAGTCAAGTCTTTACAGATATAGCAATAGATTTAGTATTGGGTTTTCTTTTCTTTTCTTTTCTCTTCTCCCGTTTGTAATGAAAAAAAATTAAAAAAGTTAAATATCCTTTCCAGTTTACCCATCTCCTTTCAGGTTCTAAACAGAAGCTATTGTCCAGAAGACTGAAACTCTCGAAAATGGACATATATATATATAAGTGATTGATTTTCTAACAAAACAAATGAAATACATTAAAATGAGAAGGTTGGAATTTATTAATTTTTCTTTTAAAAAAATGCCTCCAATGGCTTTCCTTTGATTACAAGCTATGGTGGGGGACCTTTATGAGAAACATTTTGTTATGTGATTCACACAAATCATCCCAAAATGCTTAATCTTAGTGGGTAGTAGTTGTCATGTCACTAAATAATGTGTTGAAACAGTCTAATTAAATTTTTCTTTCCTAATAAAAATTAAAAAGCATTATCATTTTTGTTACTTGTTAGTCTATTCATATATAAATTAATTTTAGGCAAAATTCATTTTTAAACCCCTGAACTATAACGTTTTTTTCTATTAAGCCCCTATCGTTTAACTACGTTGCATTGAGCCCCCTATCGTTTTATTTAGATACACATTGAATCCCAATTTGACAGAATAATTTAACAGTGTTAAGTACATTATATTTTAATAATAAAATTGCAACGTGGGATAGACCTTATTTCCATGTGGCATATTAAAAAATAAGCTTTAATAATAGTAAGGGATATATTTGGTAGTTAATCCCTAATATTTGTCTTCTTCAACCTCTCACTCTCAGCTCTCCTTCGTTTCTTCATCATCATCATCATCTTCTTCTTCTTCTTCTTCATCGTCATCTTCTTCCTCCATCACCGACCTTGTCCTCCTCCATCACGAGCATTCTCTTGGCTCCTCTGCCTCCATCTCCGCCACCATCATCTGATTGCCACCATCATCATTTTGTTTCAAAATTGGAACTTTTGTTTCTGCACTTTTAGCAGTAATAATTTTTTTTTTCCTTTTTGTTGTCATATGCGTTTTTGATGACCTAGGAGGAGACGGCAACATCAAAGAGGTTGTTGATGCAGTGAATAATGAAAATGATCATTATGGTTCGATTCTTGTCATTGATCCTTGCACAGCATTTAGTAGTGTTTGAGACCCGAATTTTTATTACTCAGACTAATACCATTTAATTTATAATTTGAATAAAAAAACTAGGAAAGATCAAGGAATGGAAAATGAAAAAAATGCTCCAAAGAAATCATTAAAAAAGTGTAAAATAAAATTTACTTTGAGAGGTTGATCAGGCCATGTGCTAAGGCAGTGAAAGAGCAAGAACATCAATTCTTTTTTTTTTTTTTCCTTTTTGATCTTGTTTTCTCACCTTCACCTTCTATGCCAAACTGAACAACCACACAGGGACACAAAGATCCTATCAACTAAACATCTACAAATAGGATTTCAAAATTTTAAGACCAAGGCTCTACAGCCTACCAACTAAGCAACCACAGATTAAAATAACCAAAACAAAAAAACAAAATCAAATATGTGGTTGTCCATGCTAACCGTAGCCTACAGTTAAATATGGGAAAAGCTGCACTTTTAATCATCAATTGTTCTTCCATTTTTCTATTAAAGATAAAAATCTAGAAGCAGCTCCATCCCCCCGCAACAGAGAAACCCTCACTCTGCTTGTCACTGTAGCTCATCACAATCCATCCTCTTACTGCATTTCCACTGTCGTCGAACTGGGTCTCCTCGTCGGACTGGAAATGAAGCATGGACAGTAACTAATTCTTCATTTTCTAGTTCTTCGGGTATAGCGGGTATAGCTCTGTAGATCTTCATGAGGACTGAAATCAGTCTAAAAAATTCTTCCATCTGCACTGACGTGAAGGTCGTTGGCGAGCGGGGTTGAGGAGTTCTTAAGGGCGGTGAGGGTGAGTAGAAGTAACAGAGTTTTATTTTGTTAAATTAGATTTTTTTTTAGGGAAGTTAAATTAGGCTTTTTGATTTGCTAAATTTGGGGAAATCTAATTCTTAAGTGCATAATACAACTTTTTTTTATTAATTAGAGTTTCTTATTTGTTCAATTTGAGGATTTATGTTATTAAGGGTATTTTTGTCATTTAATATGCATAGTCAGCTTTAATAAGCCTAGTCAGCCAACTTTTGCTCATTCAGCAAATGACACAAACTCTCACTCATGATTTACGGCGCATGTTCATCACGTGAAATTATTCCGTCAAAATTGGGGCTCAATGTGCATGTAAATAAAACGATAGGGGCTCAATGCAATGCAATAAAACGATAGGGGCTCAATAGAAAAAACCGCTATAGTTCAGGGGCGTAAAGATGAATTTTGCCTATCATATAAGATAATTTGTTCCATGCCATGCCATTCCATTCCATCCATGCACGTTACCATCATGCATTGCGTTTAGGTGTGAAAATAAAGAAATTCATTGTATCACTTTTCTAGGGTCATTTGGTTTGTACTCCACAATGGGAATGAGAGTGGGAATGGGAAGGAATGGGAAAAGGGAATGGAAATTTGAAGAAAGTGTTTGGTTTCACTAGAGAATGATAATGAGAATGAGAATGAGAATTAAATATCATTTAACAACTAAAATTTCTTTTATGAAAAATATTTTTGTAATTATTTTTTACATATAAAAAATTAACATTATAATTATTTTTAAATATTAAAAAATTAATATTATAATTATATATTATAAAATATTTTTATAAAAATATTATTATAATTTTTAAAAAAATTATAAAAATTATTTACTTTTAATAAATATTTTTTATTCAAACATTTAATGCATATTTTTATTAATTTATTTGTTTTATTTATAAATTTTAAAAAATAAATGTTAATATTTAAATATTTGACTAATTATTTATAATTGATTTAACTTGATTCTTAAGGGAATCAAAAGTCATTCCTTAATAATAAGAGCGAATGGTGATTCCCATTGATGAGGAAATTACATTCCTATTCCCATAATAATTTTAGCCAACCAAATATTATAAATCAAAATCGTTCATTCTGATTCCAATTCACACCCTTATTTTTTACCAAACAAATGTCCCTAAGTGAAATCAAAAGGAGAACGAACAAATCTCATGTTGTCTCCTTCGATGGTGTCTCACTGGATGGTTGAATTATTGTGTATAACGAAAAGCCATCTTTCTAAATATAGGCACAAAAGTCCAAAAAAATTCTTTAATTTTTTTTTAGCAAGAATTCTTTCTTTTGTTGATTAATCAAAGTCTATGAAATTACATAATTAATACTCCTAATGGATAATATTTTTGTTTCTGCCACCGAATAGATCTAATTGACAGATAATATTTAGGGCATGTTATGTTATGTTATTTTATTTTATTTGACAATATCTTAGAGTAGGTTACTGAAAGCATAATAAACGAGTTTTTTTATAATTTTAAAAATTTGGTTTAAGATTTATTTTTTGATATATTTTTAATAATATATAAATAATTAATATTAAAATAAAAATATATAGAAAATAAGATATTATCAATAAATTAGTAAATTATTTTCTTAAAAGATGGCATGTAATCAATGATGAACAAAAAAAAAAAAAAAGGAGTAGAAATGGCACCTAACTACCTTGGCAGAGAGGGGATAACTGGGTGAGAATAGTATTATAATTTGAAATAAAGCTGAACTGAAGAAAAAATAATGAATTTTTATTTAGTTATTGAATGTAATCCAGTACGTTAATAACAATAAAAAAGCATTAAAAAGTATAAATATTTCAAAACGAAATATATAAATTTTTCAATGAACTTTTTATTTTTCCATCTAATTAGTTTATACTCATTAATAAAAATAAATAAATATTACAAATCCTTGTTTTTTTTCAAGCCAATTGTATTTTTATTTTTGAGAAAAATATATTCTTGCACATTTATCTCCCTTAATAGTAGAGAATAATTAACTAATAATTAAAACTGATTGAAAGAAAAATAAAATATTTGCTCTTTGAAAAATCATTGTTATTACTAGAGCTTATTTTATTTTATTTTTTTATTTAAGTAGAAAAAATAAATTAGAAGAATAGTGTATTTATGTTATTAATTTTCATTCGAAATTAATGAATTTTTTTTTTGAAGCAAGAAATACTGATAACATTGGAAATAAGAATTCAATTATTTTATTTTTTAAAAATATTGGATCTAATTTGAATAATTAAAATGAATATTAGGAAACAAGGTTAGAAACTTTTTAATACTTTGTCTAATTAAAACTTACCAACCCTTATTAAGGATTATATGCAGACAGGTACCCATAAATTGCACATCTTTTCTTTTTATTTAAAGAGGCATTATTTAGAGGTGGAGATTTTTGCACTCCACCACCTTATATTTACATTCTATTATTAATGTTTTTAGAGTACAAAAAATAATACATATCCTCATTTTTAACATTTACTTTTTAGGATACGTTTGGATCAGGGTTAAAGATATAGAATATAACAGTTACAAGTGTAACTATTAAGTGAGTAACAAGTGTAATAGTTAAATTGTTAACCTTATTTGGTAAATAAATGGTAATGTACAAATTGTACAAGTGATTCTTTTAAAAAAAATGTTACTATATATGAAATAATTAAAATAATATAAATAAATTATTAAATTATTATAAACCATAAAATTAATTATTAAAACATTAAATAATTAAAATATTATTAAAAAATTCCATGAAGAAGAAGTCACATAATATATATTTATTCATTCCTGCAAATAAAAAAAGAGAAATAAAATTGATTTATATATATTTTTTTATAGATTTGATTTATGTTTTATTAATGTAGAAAAAATTATTAAGAAAAATAATTTATAAATAAACATAAAATGATAGAAAAAAAATTCAATAAAATAATTTTTTACGGACTTTTACCTTATCCCCAATTAGGTTAAAAAAAACATAGAAATGAGGTTAACTATTAAGGGTTAACTGTTAACCTTAACATTTTAAAATTTTCCAAACATAATTAAATGGTTAATGCATTACAAAAATAACATTTGCTCCGCTTTAACATCAATCCAAATGCACTCTTATTGTAATATTTTTTTTAACTTTGAATATGAATTTTTGTACTCTCTCCATTTATAATTGCACTCCATTTTAATATTTATATTAGAGCTAAACCTTCTATTAAAAATTATTTTTATTAAATTAATGTTCTATTTTTATTAAGTTAATTAATATTTTTTAAATATTTTATTTTATACCAATTTTTCAATACATATATTTATTTAAAAAATTAAATAAAAAATTAAACTAAACTTATCATCAAAATTTTTTTTAACCATGTATAAATACTTTAAATATTAATACAATTAAAAAATTAAAATAAATAATGCATAACTATAAACAATCCAGTTCATGATGCTGCTGAGATTGGTTTGATGACAATTGACCGTGTGAATTTGCTTTATAGATTTCAAACAGCAAATGCAACGTTTATTAAGCGCTCTGGGAATCAAACTGCCCACTGCTTCGCCAGGGCTGGTGTTGCAGACTACTGTTCCTGGAGACTCGCAACCTCCAGTTTTTTAAGTGATGTACTGGAGCTATGATTTGTGTTAATGAAAGTTGAATTCCTGTTCAAAAAACAAAATTATAAAATTATAAATAATTAAAGTGAATTATTTATATTCAAGTTATTAAATTTTCATGTATAAATAACTAAATAATTTTCAGGTTAATTAATGTTGTTCATGGTGAAAATGTATATTTTTTTAATTAAATAATATATAATATAATTATGTTGAATTAAGAATAATTAAGTCCGTTAAATTATAAATAAAATAAAAGTGAAATGTAATTATTAACAAGAGCAGAGGAGGGGCACCAGAAGTCGACCATTAATGACTCAAAACAAAAGAACTTCAAGTCTTTTGTCGTTGAGTAAGTGAAGAATGAAGATGATGTTTTCGACCTACCACAACTACTTATGTTTTGTTTCCATTTATTGACATATGTTGACTTTAGGGCCAAAAAAAAAAACTTCAGATTTATTGTATATATATATATATATTTTAAATGAAGATGATGATTTCACATTGTGGGGTTTTTGAAAATAAAATATTAAGAAAATGACGAAAAGCATTTATTATTCTCATGAAATGTGAGTATAAATAATTTTATTTGAAATAATAATTTTACAAAATATAAATAATTTAATTTATACAGAAACTGAAAAATGAATCGATCTTTCGAGATCCAAAAAAAATTAGTCCGATTTTACAAAATTATCATAATTTTAATGAAAGTATATGTGATGTCTCTGACATATATATATATACATGTCAATGATATATTAAAAATCAAAGAGATGTATATTTTTACGAAATTAATTTGTATTCACATTTCATAATTAATATTAATTTTGAAAATTTTGATCCAAGAGATCCTACAGCGTTCACACAGAAATTTTATTTTTCTATTTAATTTTTTTTTTATGTCAAACGTCACTACGTCAGTATAGTTTCACATATGAACTCAGTTGGGTAAAAAAATCCCCCACCCCTACTCCTACATATACATATATTGTAGGAGTTTCAGGAAGCGTGAGGTGCCAGTCAGCAAGTAAGCAATTAAGTTTAGCAAATCCAGTTACATGTACAGCAGTGCGTATCAGATTTCTTGACAAAATGGTCTTCAACGATGATGAGCAGCTTCAAATCCCTCAAGACTCAGGTTTATTCTTCGTTTCTCCATTACTAATTAGTATCAGCTTGTCATACTATGAATCAAAATTTCT
The DNA here is from genome assembly GCA_949634005.1 of Mallotus japonicus. Taxonomy (NCBI): domain Eukaryota; kingdom Viridiplantae; phylum Streptophyta; class Magnoliopsida; order Malpighiales; family Euphorbiaceae; genus Mallotus; species Mallotus japonicus. The sequence goes on from CATIWK010777307.1 coordinate 13,122, forward strand.
TGTTTTTAACTCAACATCATGTAAGGTATTTGAGTTTTGGATATGTCGTACATATTTCAGGGCCAAAGCCAACACCCATCGTACCGGGGCGAGTACAGCTGGTAAGCAAAAACAACAATACAGCACCACTTGACGAAACCAATCTCAAGGTGATGCTCGACCTCACTGGTGGAGATTCCAGCAATGACAGACCCGGATTGGATCTTGTGGCGGTATTAGATGTCAGCGGTAGCATGGAGGGAGAAAAGCTACAGAAAATGAAAACTGCCATGATTTTTGTGATCAAGAAACTTAGCAACGTTGATCGTTTGTCCATTGTCACTTTCGCAGCCGATGCCAATAGGTTGTGTCCACTGCGCCAGACATCTGAAAGCTCTCAACCAGAGCTTGAGAATCTGATCAACGGTTTAAAAGCTAATGGTGCAACAAACATTACTGCTGGCCTTCAAACTGGCTTAAAAATACTTAATGACCGCAGTCTCAGCGCCGGGCGTCGGATTGGCATCATGCTTATGTCCGACGGTGAGCAGAACCGTGGCGGTGATGCTGCCCAGGTTCCGGTCGG
>CATIWK010777316.1:0-14182 GCA_949634005.1 Mallotus japonicus
AAAATGTTGAGCAAAAAAACATTGAGAAAAAAATAGATGAAGACAGTAAAAAAAATATTGAGTAAAAAATGTTGAGAAAAAATAAATGAAAATAGTATAAAGCAAAAAAAATTGTTGAAAAAAAAAAGAAAACAAATAAAATGTTGAAAAAAAAGTATAAAGTAAAAAAATTGAAAAAATCAGTAAAAAAATGTTGAAAAAAAAAATCTTAAAAATAAGAGTGACAAGAGGAATGAACTATATTTGAAAAAAAAAAGTTAGAAAAAATAATTTTGAAAGTTTTTAAAGTCAACAACATTTTAAAATTTTTTTTTTTAGTTTTTGGTATATTTATGGAAAGATCTCCAAATTTTATTATTGTTTCTAAGTCTTGAAAATATTTTGTTAAGAGATTTTATTACTGTTTACAAATTATAATAAAATTTTGGTCATATTAACTATAAATTATTTCCATTTATTATGAATAAAAAGACTCGAGCATCCTCTATTATTATAATCATTCTACAATACAAACATGTGTATATATACAAATGCAATTAGAACCGTTAGATTACTACTAATTTAATTATAACAATTGATATATTTTATAGGTATTAGTACACAAAAATGATCAATGATTATAATTAAATAAAAATAAATTCAACGGTTCTATTTTTATTTGCATAGATACAAACGTACCATAGCAAGAATCTATTATTTATATTGTTATGAAATTTCTTATCAAAAGAATTCTTAAGGGTTGAACTAGAAATAGTTTAATCTCTAAAAGGTATTGTTATTTATTTTATTTTTTTTGAAACAAAAGGGTATTGTTATTTGCATTTTCACTAATGAGATGCAAAATACTTTAATTGAAAAAAATTGAAACATTATAAATATTTTTTTATAAGAATTCATGGAAATGATGGGAGAGCTCACTTATACTTGTACAAAATTTGATATAACAATTTACAGTAAAATTCCAGTAAAATTATATTTAATTAATTGATAATTTATTTTCTATAACTTTTTAGCCAGCCTGAACTTAAATCAACACGCTGAATTTATGGATAGTATATTATATAAAAATTTGTTAAGATCGATTTAATATATAAATCAATAATTCCTTTATCATATCAATAAATAATCTACAATTATAGTAATTTTTAAATATAATTATTTCAATTTATTTTTTAAAATTTATATATTTTTATTATAATAAAATAATATGGGATATTAAATAATATCCAAAACACATGAAAATAATAAAAATTATAAATTTTATTTAGTTAAAAATGAATTTTTTAAAAAATATATTACACATATAATGTGGTCTTTTTCTATAAATTAATAAGTTATTGATCTATTGATTCATAAATATATTACTTAATTAATAATTTTTAATTCTTTTTTTTTCAAAATAATTAATTCATAGAGATTTTATTAATAAAAAAAATAATAGGCTAATTAGAAAATAAAGAAAATTTAAAAATAATAAAATTTAAAAATATTTGCTGGTAAAATTTCTGGAACTTCTTTTTTGTTTATAGAAGTCCTAAACTTTAATTCAAGTGACAAATCAATTAAGGGATCCATATGACAAAACCCTATGGCTTCATTTACTTCTAGTCAAGAATGTAAGGTAAAATACCTAACAATTGACATCTAAATGTTTGCAGTATTGTGGTCTCACTTTTCTTTTTAGAGAAGTTGAATTATAATTAAGCAGATGACTTTATAAATTCAACTCTCTTTATTAATACAAAAGAATATTTAAATAAAATGAAAATTATTATGATATCTTCAATCTAATCTTAAAAGATTTTACTAAAAAAAGAAAAAAAAAACTTAACGAACACATAGAAATAATAAGAATCATATTTTAAAATACAACTTATTGTGCATCAAAGTTTTTAATGATAAATATGTTTAATAATGTATTATATATGTTGCTTGATGAACAAAATCATGTTTAAAACATAAGAAAAGGGATATATAATGGAGAGGAATATAAAAAAAAAGGCTAAAACTTCATATTTTTCCTGTACATAACAATAACTAAGAGGCTATTTTGATTAAATTATTATTCTATTATTTTATATTTTAATGGAAAATATTTTTATCTTATTAAAAAAAAAAGAAGATTCACTAATTTAATAAAACATTTAATTTTAAATTTATGGGTTTTTTTTTTCTCTTTTCCCTTTATGTTTTTCCTTAAAAATTCTTATTTTTGGCGGTACTGTCCATCATTTCTTAAATCATTAGTAGTTCCTTACTATTTCTTATGTTTTATTTATTTTTGTTTTTTAATAAATACAGATCTCTAATTTATTTGTTTTATTTATTTTTACTAAAATTTTAATCTTTTTTAATGAAATTTTTACTTTTTATGGGACAGTATTCTTTTATGGATTTCAATATTTTTCTGTTGTGAAAATTCTTTTAATATTTATGTATTTGAGCTTATTTAAAGACTAGTAGTTGATTTAATTATGGCTAATCAAAATTAATGAATAGAGCTTAGGATTGCCAATTGTAAATTAAAGAGCTTTGTCAATGCAATTGAAGTATAACAATAAAAAAATTTCATAATAGTAAAATTTTATTTTGGTTCTTTTTATACTTTTATTTATATTAGTTTTATCAATATGTACCTTTATATTATGTTCGGTTCAATTCCACCAACAAAATCATTTCATTTTCAAATAAACATCATTTATATATGAATTTTTATTAATGAAGTGTGTTTAGTTCAAATGAATAGTTTGTGGAATTCATTTCAAAATAATTTCATATTTTGTTATATTGTGTTTGACATAAATCTAGAATTCAACTTAATTTTTAATTTTGGTCAAAAAAAATATTTTAAATAGAAAGATATTTTTAAAAATAAAAATAATGAGAAGTTATTTTTAATCATTTAGAAATATAGATTTAAAAGTTATGGAATTCATTTGAAAATTTCAATTATTTTGTTAGAATTTAATATAGTTACAATCAAATTCCACAAATTTTAAAAATTTAAATTGCAAATGAATTCTACATTTGTGGAATTCATTTTATAGCTAATGCACTCTTAATTTTTAATAAATATTATTTTATCTTTTTCTAGAAAAAAAATTTAATTTTTCGTAATAAAAAACTTTAGATTATATATATATATATATATTGTTTCTTAAAATACATTTAAATAAACATAACTTAAAAAGAAAAATAAAAAAAGGGACTTCAGAATTGAAGATCACTTATTAATTTGGTTAAAAAAATCATTTATTAATCGATCACATACCCTAATTCATTAATCAATCAAAAGAAAATTATTTTAGAAAAAGAAGAAAAATAATGAATCTTGAGAGTGACAAAAAGGAGCATGAATGAGTGAATAATGAATGACATGGTCCAAACATTCGTTTTTTTTTTTTCAAAAAAACAATTCTTTCAAAATTTTTTTGGTTTTAACTTAAAGGACACGAATTTTAAAACTTTCACTACTTATTACCATCATTGTTCATAGCTCTTGCCCCAGTTCAAAATTTAGACTATTATTGCTTTCCTTCCACTTTTCGAAATAATGGACTCATTTATTTCTTTCTTTTCATTCTCACCTTTTCCCATCTCTCCTTCTTCTACCAATATGTACTACCTGGTATTTTTTTTAATCAAAAATATATTTTGTAAAATATATTATAAAAATGAATATAAAATAATAATACCAAAGCAGACCACCAATATAATTTAATTAATAATCAACACAAACTTGCAAAAAAAAAAAAAAAACTCAAATAACACCCACTCAATAATAGTGGAATTTGAACCATGACCTTATAGTAAAAGGATTTAAAATTTTAAATATTGAATAAATATGTGCTCTAGGGTAAAAATAAAAATTTCCAATTATATATGAATGTAGTAAAAATTTTATGATAAATCAACAATATTTGTTTGTCTTTAATAAAATTTAAATAGGATGACAAATCAACAAATAGTAAAAATATTTATAAAAATTTTTATGATAAAATGATGAATTTTTATATAATTTTAAATGAAAAAAATTCAAGTATGAGGAAGAATTTAAGTTTTATATAATTTTGAATGACAAAATTTTATATAAGTTCACTACTAATGGGAATGATTAAAAAAAAAAAAGTGGGGTGGCAAATATGGCTAAAAATAAAATGTGGGTGTTGGAATTGAGGGAAGAATTGCATGGCCAAGCTAAATGGTACATTGTAAAGTGGTGAGAGAGGGAAGAGTGTTTGTAATTTTATTTAGTATTATTATTATTATGAAAAGTTGTAGGCCGTGCGATGCCTTTTGCAGCGATTGCGTGTGAAAAGCAGAAAATTGGTTGAGATTGAGAAGCTTATTACAAAAGACAAGCGACAAAATAATAATAATAAAATAAATAAATAAATAAAATAAACCTTTAACTTTAACAGTTTTCGATCTATTCTAATCTTCCACCCTCACTCTCTTCTTTTGCATACAATTACCACTCTCCTCATTACTAAACCAATATTTATAATCTTTACTTTTAAAAAAATTAATTATTTTAATATATATATATATATATATTAAATGTCGAGCTTTAAAATTATTAAACTCAAAATTTAACAAATGTCCATCTTCATAATTCAATATTCACTTTTAAACATTTATGTATTTATTAAAATTGATAATATTTTTTCATAAAAAATATAAAAAAATTCTCTTATTTTAAAATACACATGTTATATTTTATATAAAATACTCTATTTTTATTACATTTAAAACATTACTCTTATTTTTCATAAAAAAATTCTCTTTTATTTTAACTAAAACATGCATTTTTATTCAACTAAAAATACATTTTTCTTTTTATATTTAACATAAAAAGTAAGAAATCTGTAATTTCTCAACTATTTTCTATATTTTCTTTTATTTTATTTATTCAATTATTATTTCTATGAATATTAACAATATATATATTCTTAGTAAAAAATAATCAAATACAATTATTAAAATAATTTTTTGAGTTCTCACTTTATATTTGATTAATTTGTAATTTTAAGTATTAAAATTATTTAAATAATTATTTTACAATATATATATTATTTATAATTTATGCACAAGCGTGAATTAATCACTAGTTGTACATGAATATTGTATGAAAAAGTATTATAAATATGGTCAAGCTATTGCCATATCAATTAAATATTTTTCACTACAAATTTAAATGTATAAAGTAAATATTTATTGCAAGTTAAAGAATAATATTATTCGATAATTTTTTAAATATATGGATATTTATTAGACTTATAAGTTAGAATTATTGTGTTGTAATTAATTAAAATTTAATGATTAATAAGTTAAGTTTTAAATTTTAATGATATTATTTCTAATGAGTTTAAATTGAAGATTAAACCCATCATAATAATTCTAATTATTTTTTATTAAATTGTAAAATTTGCATCATAACATGTATTACGTGCTATAAGCTAATTCAATCTCAAATATTAATAGAAAAAATAAGTTTAAAAACACATATTAATTACTCAAGAAAATAATTTTAAAAAAGATCAACACTTTCTTTAATGAATAATTGCCATTTAAGTAAAAAAAAAAAAGTGTGTGCGAAACGCGTTTAGAAGTAGCGTGGCATAAAGTGGTAACAATTGATTTTTTTTTTTTTAAGAAAAAAGAGTCAATGTATGGTCATAGAGAGAGAAAAAAAAAAAAGCTTAAGCAAAAAGGTCATAGAGAGAGAAAAAAAAAAAAAAAAGGTTAAGCAATCTACTAATGAATCTCTCTATCATCATTATACTTAAAAAACTTTCTTACCCTAGCAAAAAGGTTTTGTCTATCACCTCACACTTCATCACAACATTATCTCCTCCTCTTTAGGTATATTGACAAAAATCAAAGATACGAATAATAATTTAATAACCAAAAATAATTTGTAACATTAATAATATTACTAAACTTAATTATCTATGTACACATAATTTTTTGTTTCATGTTCGCAAATTTTTTTTAAAATTAGTGTATATATTAATCGAGATTGAACATTTAAATTTTATACATTTAGATATTTATTTTCTCCTCTTAAGATAAAAAATGAAATTCTTTAATAAAAAATACAAATGTTAGTATTATTAATTAATTTTCAGTAAATTCTATGGTTCTACTGAAAAACTTGATTAGTTAGCATCTAATAAATTTTTTAAATATCAATAATATCAACAAAATAATAATAATTTAATAAATAAAAATAATTAATGAGATTAATAATAACTTGGATACATATTGAGCATTCACTCATTCAATTTTTTTTACCGTTAAAAGTATTTTCAAATCAGTATATACTTACATTTAAACATGTTATTTAAATATAAATAACTAAAATATTTAAACTAATTAAAAAATAAATTTAAATATATATATAATAAATCAAAATAAAAATTTTAGTACGTAGAGTAATATATATTTTTTTTTATGACATTTCTACAAGAAGAGTTTCAATTAATGAATGAAAACTCAAAAAACAAAACCTGCCTGCCTGCCTGTCTTAGCTCTCTGCCCACAAAGCATTTTCCAGAAATCCTTGCAACTAGTAACAATAATAGTACTAATCCTACTTCTTCTACTCCCTCCCAATTCTCCATAAATTCTTTCTCTCCTTCTCTTTCTACACGCATACCCACAAATATAAAACAAAAAAGTTCTAACTAATCTCTCTTCATTAATATTTGAGAAAGGTCATATTAAATTATTTTTTTTAATTGACTTAATATTTTATATTATATAGTTTCCGTTACAAAATAATTGTGGTTTAAAATTTTTACCAAATTTATTAAAAAATTGTAAAATAGTTTAATTTTAGAAGATAATAACTGCAAGTTACCAAATTATTTTTATTAAAATACATATATAAAAAATTATTCTATTAGTTGACTATTTAAATTAATACATACTTAAAAATAAAATTAATCGAAAGTAATTAATAATTTTTTTTAGCTTAATTGAAACCATTTAATTTTTCATCATAAAAAAAAGTAAGAGGTGAGAATCAAATCTTATTCTTAACATCTAAATATCTATATTTTTTATCACTTAAATTACTAATGGGACAATCAATACCTACTTGGGACATCCTCCTAAAATGAGAGACTTTTAAAATTAAAGTATGAAATTTATCAAATTTAAATTTATTATTATTATTTTTAAAGAATTTTAAAAACATGTCTTTCATATTAATTTAAAATATTTAGAAAAATAAATTTAATACATCTATAATTTTTAATTTATTCGTCAATTCATGATAAAAATGAAATACATTAACACTTTTTTATATTACTCGAGGCACCCTATGTGCTAAAACGACATTATTTAAATAATTAAACTAATTAAAAATGTATAAATTATAATTTTAACACATTTAATATTTAATAAAATATGTTGAATTAAAAAACTGCATACTTATTAGTTTTAAATTTTTTTAAATATTATTTTAAAAATTCACATTAATATCATCAAAAGAAAAAAAATCAATAATTTATTTTATAACTTTTTTTTTTTTGAAGAATTTATTTTATAACTTAAATAAGGTTGGAGTTAAATTATTATTTTATTGATTGATAGGAATATTGCCCTATTATTAGGATATTTGGTTGGGTTGGAGAGGAGTTTTGAGAGAGAGAGAGAGAGAGAGAGAGAAGAAGAGAATGGGATGGTTCTTGCGAGGGAGGGGATCTGATCTTTCCTTTTCGCGTTGAATTTTTTTTCTACCTTTTTTTTTTGTGTGTGTTTTTCACACACACAAACTCATGTTACTCACAGATACATACATACATACATAAACACAATGATCATTAATATTATTATTATTATTATCATTCATATACTGCTTCTTGCTTGCTTCTTCTTCTTGTTCTTGTTCTTGTAGTAAGAGAGATTCAAATAAAGAAGAAGTAGAGGAACAAACAAACCCAGAAAAGAACAGAACAAGAAAAGAAAAAGCAAAACATTGGATGGACAGATCCCATAAGAAGATTGAAGAACAAGAAAAAGCACTAATCTATTTAATACTTTTCCTGAAATTTTCTATTTTTTTGTTTCTGTTTTTGTGACTTGGTGGTGGTGGTTGGGTTCTAGTCTTGATTTTTCTTCTCTTCCTTTTTTTTTTCTTCAATTGTGTTCTTAATTGATTCTCACCAAGTTTCATTCGTCCAATATTCTCTCATTTTATCTTTTAATTCTTTTCATCGAGTAGAAGAAAAAATATATATATACATATATATATATATAAATCAAGAAATGAGAGCTGGTCTCAATACCATTCAGCAAACGCTCACCACAGAGGCGGCGAATGTTTTGAACCACTCTATAGCAGATGCAACTCGCCGGAATCATGGTCAGACTACACCGCTTCATGTTGCCGCTACTTTGTTGTCTTCTCCATCTGGGTTTCTCAGGCAAGCGTGTATCAAATCGCACCCGAATTCGTCGCACCCTCTTCAGTGCAGAGCTTTAGAGCTTTGCTTTAGTGTCGCTCTTGAACGATTACCCACTGCACAAAGTACTGGTCATGACCCTCCAATCTCTAATGCATTAATGGCTGCGCTAAAGCGTGCTCAGGCTCATCAGAGACGGGGTTGTCCTGAACAGCAGCAGCAGCCTTTGTTGGCTGTCAAAGTTGAGCTGGAACAGTTAATTATATCAATTTTAGATGATCCAAGTGTTAGTAGAGTTATGAGAGAAGCTAGTTTTTCAAGTCCTGCTGTTAAGGCCACAATTGAGCAATCTCTTAACTCATCTTCCAATTCTTCCTCTGCTGCTGGCGGTGGTGGTGGCATCCCTAGTTCTACTTCTTTTGGATTGGGATTCCGAACACCGGGTGCAGTGGGCGTGCCGGTGCCGGTGCCAGTACCTGGACCTGCTACAACTAATCGGAATTTGTACGTGAATCCAAGGTTGCAGCAAGGGAGCGCGGCGCAATCTGGGCATCAAAGAAATGAGGAAGTCAAGCGAGTGGTTGATATTTTGTCAAAGAATAAGAAGAGGAACCCTGTTCTTGTTGGTGAATCAGAGCCGGAGATGGTTGTCAAGGAGCTATTGAAAAGAATAGAACATGAAGAAATAGGAGATGGGTTGTTAAAGAATATTCATGTGATTCATTTGGAGAAGGATTTTCTTGATAAAGCACAAATGTCTGCGAAGATTGTGGAATTAGGGGGCTTGATAGAGACGAAGATAGCGAATTTAGATTGTCGAGGTGTAATTCTTGATTTGGGTGATTTGAAATGGCTAGTTGAGCAGCCGGTGAGTTTTCCAGGTTCTGGTGGTGTCCAGCAGCAACAGCAGATTGTCTCTGAGGCTGGGAAGGCAGCCGTGGCGGAGATGGGGAAGCTGTTGGCAAGGTATGGAGAGAGGAGTGACGCGAAGGTTTGGCTGATTGGAACTGCTACTTGTGAAACATATTTGAGGTGCCAAGTCTATCATCCTTCAATGGAAAATGATTGGGATCTGCAGGCAGTACCAATTGCACCTAGAGCACCTCTTCCAGGAATGTTTCCTAGGTGTGTATGCTGCTCTTGGTTTATTGCTTTATGTTTGATGCTCTTTTATGGTTCTACTGAGATTCAGTTCTGCTGTATCTTTGATAAATAATGATGGTACGAACAATGACTGTTGACAGATTCCATGGTGTCTCCCTCTCTTAGAAAATATTCTTAAATTCTAAGTTCTGATTTGAAGTTTAGGAGTTTTGACAGATCATTAGATACTTCTTAATTCGAGGGCTTTAGGTGAATTCTGATAATTGATTCATTTTGTTTGTCAATTTTTGACATTCGTTACAGAGGATTGTTTTCATTCCCAGTTGGCAGTTGTTTTGAGATGAATGATTTATTAATTAATTAATTTGTTATTATTATTATTATTATTATTATTTTGGCTTTTCTTTAGTCCTGGTACAGAGAAAAATTGTGATTATGCTGTTTCCAGGCTTTGATATCAAATTCAATTTTCTGTTTCTTATTATTGACTCAAATTCATATTTGTTCGTGTTTAGGCTTGGAGCAAACGGGATCCTTAGCAACTCAGTTGAATCTTTATCACCTCTGAAGGGCTTTCCAACTGTCATGTCTTCTCCACTGAGGCGTCTTACTGAAAATCTAGATCCTGCTAGAAGGACGAGTTGTTGTCCTCAGTGCATGCAGAATTATGAGCAAGAACTAGCCAAAATTTCATTGAAAGAGTTTGACAGATCTTCATCAGAGCTTAAATCAGAAGCTACTACTCAGACACTGCTACCACAGTGGTTGAAAAATGCTAAGTCTCAAGACAATGACATTAAAACATTGGATCAGACAGCTGTAAGTTTAATTTAAATTGAACTATAAAATCATATTGGGCTGATGCATACTATTTTTTAAACAGGAAATGTAAAACTCATTATTCTTGTCATTGCTTATTATATGCAGACTAAGGATCAAGAATTAATATTGAAGCAGAAGACTCAAGAGTTGCAGAAGATATGGCATGATACATGCTTGCGTCTTCATCCGGGTTATCATCAGCCCAATGTTGGCCCTGAGAGAATTACACAACCAGCTCTCTCTGTGACAAGCTTGTACAATCCAAACTTGCTTGCTCGCCAACCATTCCAGCCCAAGTTAGGCTTGAATAGAAACCTTGGTGGAACTCCGCAATTGAACTCCACAATCGGTGCAACCCCACAATTGGCCAGCCAATCACCTGGTCAGGCAATTACTCCACCAGGGAGTCCAGTGAGGACAGACCTGGTTCTTGGGCGGCCAAAGAGCAAAGAAAACACTCCTGAGAGAGGACAGGAAGAACGCACTAAAGACTTCTTGGGTTGTGTTGCTTCTGAGCCACAAAACAGGTTGACTGAATTGCAGGCCATCAAGCTTCTAAATGCATTAGATGCCGACTCATTCAAAAGACTGCTCAAGGGTCTTCTTGAAAAGGTGTGGTGGCAGCAAGAAGCAGCATCTGCAGTGGCAACAACCGTGAGTCAATGCAAAATGGGCAATGGTAAACAGCGTGGTAGCAGTTCAAAGGGTGACATTTGGTTATTATTCACAGGTCCAGACAGGGTTGGCAAAAAGAAGATGGCATCAGCTCTATCAGATCTGGTTTGTGGGGCCAATCCAGTAATTGTTTCTCTTGGGTCACGGCGTGATGATGGAGAATCTGATGTGAATTTCCGTGGCAAAACAGCACTTGATCGAATAGTAGAGGCTGTTAGGAGGAACCCATTTTCAGTAATCATGCTTGAGGGCATTGATGAAGCTGATATGCTTGTTCGAGGAAGTATAAAGCGTGCAATGGAGAGAGGTAGACTTTCTGATTCCCATGGTCGTGAGATTAGTCTTGGAAATGTTATTTTCATTCTCACAGCAGATTGGTTACCGGACAATCTGAAATTCCTGTCAAGTGGTGCTTCACTCGATGAGATAAAGCTTGCCAATTTGGTAAGTGGGGGGTGGCAATTAAGGCTATCCCTCTGTGAAAAAACAGCAAAGCGACGGGCCAGTTGGCTGCATGATGATGAGAGGCCTGCAAAACCACGAAAAGACTTGGGATCAGCACTATCATTCGACTTGAACGAAGCAGCTGATGCTGAGGCAGATAAAGCAGATGGCTCTCGAAATTCAAGTGATCTCACAATTGATCATGAAGATGAACATGATCTTAACAACAGACTACTAACGCCCACAACTACGTCAGTACCTAGGGAGCTGCTCAAATGCGTAGATGATAATGTTGTTTTCAGATCTGTGGATTTAGGTTCCCTTCAGTGTGAGATTTCTAATTTCATAACCAAGAAGTTCTCAACCATTATCAGCGAAGGTTGTTCACTGGAAATTCAAGAGGATGCACTTGTAAAGATAGCCAGTGGACTATGGTTAAGCAGAGGAAGTTTAGAAGAATGGACTGAGAAAGCATTGGTTCAAAGCATCCGGCAGCTCAAATTACAGTTACCAACATTTGGAGAAGAATCTAAGGTTGTCCGGCTTGAATCTGACAGTGAGTTGGGGAGCCGAAGCGAGGGAGATTGGCTTCCGAGCACTGTAAGGGTGGTGCTGGATGGGTTGTGAGAGCACAGTAGTACTCATTCCCTCTTGGATAGTGTTGTAAATATGGTTCAACTGTTTTTGGCGGGGGTAAAAACTGAAAACGGTTGAAAGGGTAAAAAAGGAAAAAGAAAAGTTTTTTTTTAAACAAAAAAATCAGTTAGAGAAAAGGGCGATGTTGATAGATTAACGGAACCTTTAGCCAGGAAAGTCTCACCTTTCTTGTTTATTTTTTAAATTATTATTATTATTATTATTATTATTATTATTATTATTTTATTTCTTTATAATATAATGTCCTTTTTAGTTGTAGAAATTTTAATAGTAATTTTACCATAGATAATTTATCATACTCATAGTCGATTCGTCTCTTGCTCTAGTAAATATTCATTGACTACTGTCTTCCTTCAATATTTTCCTTATAAATTATTAATTTTTAATTTTATATCAGCTAAAATTTACTGTAGTTAAAAATTAAATTTATAATCTTTAATGTTATGTAAAATTTTTTATCATTTGACTATGTTATTTTTAATAATTTGATATCATTTGAGAAAAAAGTTGGAGGTTGAGTAGGTTAATGATATTTTGCTTTAAGATATTAAAGAGCATTAGGGAAAAATAATTTAATAATAATAAATCTTTTTAGAGTAAGTAATTTCTTTTAAATCATTGAAGAGCAAGAAGTGGGGTTTTTTTTTTTTTTTTTTTTTTTGCATAATATGGCAAAGCTTTAATATTTAATTTTGGCTTTTTGTATGGCTGTGGATAGTTACGTGAAATGTATGGATTGTTAAGTGTGTGACACGAGAAGATGTTGATTTCAATGAAAAAAAGAAATAAAAAAAAAGGTCAGATTCTTGGAATTTGGCTATGAAATAGGGGTCCAAGAAAATTGAAGAAAAAACTCGGATTCTTGGAATTTTGGTAAACAACAGTCGGTCTGAAATTGAACAATTTGGAGGCTAATGTTGCTATCAAGATGTGGATGTTACTTTATGATAGGGTTTTTATCCTTTTGCTCTACATGTGTGTTAATTTTATAGGAGACATTTCTTAATTTAATTTTTATAAATTTTCCCAAAACCAAGTTCCTATGTCTTTGCATGATAATTTGGATTATATATTTTTTCCTTTTAAATATTTTCTTTTACCTTTTTTTTTATCTGAAAAGAATTATTTTAAGGAAATTTAATTTAATAAAAATGTTTCATATTAGCTGTGAAATTCTAATAAAACAACATTTTGTTTATATAAAATGATATAATTATTCTATTAATTGAAGAGGCAAATTACATTGAGTAATTTAAATTTAAAAAAATATGATGACATGATATAACATGCTAATTTTTAATTTATTCTAATTAAAAGAGTTCAATTTTCTATTCAAGAAAAAAAAAAAACTAAAATAGGATACACCTTGGGATCATTTTCTTAATTGCTGGTACAACCATTTATTAAAAGAAAACAAAAATGATTTAACGATTACTTTATTTTTTCCAAGCATTATGAGGGGCAATCTTAAAATTCTGCTATCATTTCATGATAAAATTAATTTTTATCTAATTTAAAAAATAACCATCTTTCAATATATAATTCATCAATTTAAAAATTGTATAATTTTTTATTAATAATTTAAAAAAGTTGATTACATAGGTAGGTGTAAACATACTAGTCCCTCCGTTCTAAGCTAATTGTCTCTTTTTAGTATTTCACTTGAATTAAGAAAACGTTTAATAGACTTATTAAAGAGCTAAATGAGACTAAATTACCCTTCTCTACATATATTCAAAACTTATAGAATTTTGCAAAACTAGTTAGATAATGGTAACATATGGATAAAATAGGAAAAAAAATTAATGTTACATTGGATATATAAATGTGACAATTAGTTGAAATTTTTTTATTTGAAAAAGAGATAATTAGTTTGGAACGGAGGAAGTAATATTTTTGATCCTAAACAATCCATCATTATCATTTTAGTCCAAAATTTGAAGATAGTATACAATTAAGTCCATATTTTCTATATTCATAAATAAATTAATGAAAAAACTAAAAATTATCTTGATGGATAAATATTTTATTCTTGTAATAATGTAAAAAAAATTTCAATTAGAGGA
>CATIWK010777534.1:0-13312 GCA_949634005.1 Mallotus japonicus
TAAATAAATAAACTTTCAGTTTAGCCATCTTATAAAAATTTGTTAGTGTCTAAATTATGTTTGACTCACCATTTTAGAATATTGAGTTAATAAATCATTCCGAATTATATATCCTTTATTATTTTTTTTAACAAAAAATTCATATCTAAACATAAAACCTCATGAAAATTTAATAAGAAAGTAAAATTTTGAATTTGAGTACTGATAATAATTTAACACAGATTTTCTTAAGATTTTCTCTTGTCAACATCATATAAATATACTTAGTGTAGAACATTTATTATTATTATTATTATTTTGCTGCGCACACGGGTGTGCAGGTAGGCCTTTGATTGCAATAATCTTATAATGCATATTTATTTATATGTCAACACCTTCTTCTCTGCGTATATGCATCAATAATACAGAACCAACCAACCAACCACCTCAATTTCTTAGCCAAAACCAATACCAAAACAACTTTGTATGCAGCACTTCAAATGGTATAATACTCGGTGGCATTCAGGCATTGCCCTTTTTTTTCTTTTGTTTTGTACCTGCAATTTCAAGAACACACAACATAATAAAATTACCAATTGTATTCATCTTCCTTTTTTTTTTTGGTTATCTTTCCTGCATATATATATATATATATATATTAAACATTGAACCACCCACATAAAGAAAAAAAAGAAATGCAATAGCTCTTAGTTAAGTTTCCAAGACTATATAGGCAAATACTTGAGGAAATTAATTAAGAGCCTTGAATATTGGCTTTATTATGCTTTAACTGTACATGCTCAAGCTAAAGCTAGCTAGCTAGGTAGAGAAGCTTTCTCATCTTTTCCTTCATATATATATATATATATATAGTTTTTGATTAAAAGAAAAAGAAAAGACTAAAGAAAGATATATATATATATGATTAAGAGTATATTATTTATATAATATAAATAATATATAAATAGTTGAGGAACTTCTCCATTGATGGTCCTATTTACCATTGAGTAGCTCTGTAGCTTTAGCAACAGTTCGCATTACATCAATCTGAGCTCGAAGAGAAACTATGTAGTCTAGGGTTTCTTCAATCAAAGAAATATCATCCATGAACTCTCCTCCAGGCACAAGACTCTTCAACACTTTTGTTCTTTTCTTTACCATCTGTTTTGCTACAGATTTAGCAATCTCCATTTGAGGTACCCATCTTCTTACTCTTCTTGTGCATCGACTCTTCTTCAAGATCTTCTTGCTTCTAACCATCTTATTAAGCGTAGCCGGCCCGATTAATGAAACTTTCTTTAGCCTGATCTCCGATTTACAAGCTAATATATGCTCAGCAATGGCTTTATTATCATCATCCTTTGAAGCTTTCACCATGAGTGCACGACTCCAACAAGTCATGCGATTTCTTGTTGAAGCCATAGCAATGTCTGCTGATAGCTTTATGGCCTTTTTTCTCTCCAAGATACTCATGTTTTGCTTTGTAGAATCGCATGCTTTAAGACCCAACATCCATTTCTTGAGGAATTCTTGCTTGAGCAACTGAGGAGGAGCACGCATTCTGCAAAAAGAACAAAAAGATTACCGATTTAAATGAGGAATGTGGATTAATTCTTCAAGATTTTCGTTGAACCAATGTATTAAATATGAAAAAGAATCTACACTAATGTATCTAGCTTGCCTAATCAAGTGTTTAATGATCTTTAAAAGCTACATGAATATTTTTCTTGAGTAAAAGAATTCAAGAAAAAAGTGAATTTGAAATTGCAAAATAGGGTTGTATTTCTTTATCATGAATTATGGAAAATTCATTTTCATACGTCAAATAGTGGAAGCTAACATATAGTACTAAAATTATACACACACATATATATAAGTGTACGTACCTTGCTAAGTTGCGTGTGTATATATATATATGTCTAGTATTGATCAAGAAAAGAAAATCATAGAGAAGTAAATGTGAGCGACAATAGCCGCAGAAGAGTGACAGATCCAAGAAAGTATGAAACGAGAATCCTAGACTGAAGAATGAAGGTTTTGAGAGGCAGAGAAAAAATAAAAATGAGAAGGAGAAGAATGTGGAGGAAAGTCCCATTTATTTGCTCCAAGGAAAGCAAGTGGTGGGGCTTTCAGAGAAAGACATGGCACATGCACGCACATGGTGTAAATGGCCCACCATATATGCAAAACCCTAGAGGATATATATACACACATAATAGGTTTCTTTATTTGATTTTAGTTTCATTTCTTTATGTGTTATTTAATTTTTTTTATCAATACAAACATTAATGATGTCAATATTTATGGAATATTGGATGATAGAAAATAATAAAAAATTTAAAATGTTGAAAATTAAGTTTTCTTTCTAAAATATAGTTTTAAATTACTTTTTTATTGATTATATTTGTTTATATAATTATTTTTTATGTTAAATAGTTAGAAACATTTTTAATTAATTTAGCTCCAACTGTGTGAATTCTATAAAAAAAATTAAAATTCTTTTAGCTTTTGTTTTTCCATACTAAATACACATTGCTTATATGTTTTTAATTTCGTAGAATTGGATTATGGATACCACTTAATATAATAAATACCAACTTATGCTACTTTTTAGCAAATACAAACAAAATTCACAAAATGTGCTTATTAGTCATGTTTTGTTTAATTAGCACATTTATTTGAAAAATTCAGGTTCTTCTTATGGCCAAACAACTATGAGTACTAGCTTAGGCACACTGAAATTAAGTCTTATTTTTACAAGTAGGGTTACTAGTCACTATAGAATCACATTTAATTTGTAGAATAATTAATAATAGAGTACCTAGAAACAGTAGTTGGTGAAAAACCATATTTATATATATATATAAATGCTGTTCAAGCAAAATACATATGAAAATTCAAATTAAGAAAAAGAAAAGTATATAAAAAAAAAGAAAATTATTATGGTTGGGAATGGGCTTAAGTTTAGAGTGAGTGAGTGTGTGTGTGGCGCTGTGTGGTGGGAGCACATTGTGATTAAGGATGTTGATTTGGAGAGAGTTAAGGGGAATTGGCAGGATCCGGAAAACATGGTGATCCTGAGAAGCCGAAAAGGCCCTACACAAACTAGAGAAAGTCTTTGGACAGAGAATTTAGAAAAAATTTTATAAGTCCCCACATGGTCTCCACATGGGGGTTTTTATATCTCACTTTTCTTTTCTCTCTCCATGTATATATTGTTTACCTAACAATAAAAATAATTTTTTTTATATCAAAATTAACAACATTAGAAATTACTACTTTACACTAAAAATTTATTAAATTTATCATTGAGTAAATAGTTAAATGGTCATTTTTTTTCAGTGATAAAAAAAAAGATCATTTTTTCATTTGACATTTTAAAATGTGGAGTTCAAATTCTACCGTTATTAATTTGAAAAATTTACTTCCACATGATTTAAGAGAGATTATTTTCTATTGTACAATTTATTAATATCTTAATCATATAAACTCCCTTTTTTTTGGACAATAATCATATAAACTCCCTATTAATTAAAAAATTATTAAATTTAATCATATATATGCATGTCCTATTTATGCATAATTGATGTGATGTGACTATAAGATATGTACAATTGCTCTAACTTACTGCTAAATGCGTGTAACACGAATATAATATAATTGTCATGTATTCGGCAAATTAAAAAAAAAAAATAAATTGTATAATTGGTGTCTGAACTTTTCAATTTTTGCTATTTTGGTGGTTGGATTTTTTTTTTCATAATTGAGTGTCTAAACTCTTTTTTTTTCAATTAAGTGCTTCAGATCGGTAAGTGGTGGCCTGAGTGCCAACTAAGTACTAATGGGACCTATTTTTCTATGTAAATAGACATTTGACATGCCACATAGGCAAATACTTTAATTTGCCTAAAATGCCCCTAATTTATTCTTTTTCCCCAAAAAGGAATTACGGGAAAAAAAACATATTCATCTGTTATCACTACCCAAATCCATGGATGATTCATCATCATCATAAGCTTAGGAGCATCAACTCCAATAAGATCAACTTGCCACCATACTCGGTCAAAACACGACACCTTTTGAAACCCTTATTTCATCGCTCATGTCATCGTCAGACGATCAGAGATCACAAGCTGAACTCTAATTCAACCTATGTAAATAAACAAATCTCAATTCTCTTTCTCTTAGAATCTCTCACCTTCTTCAACTCTCTCTTCATATCGAAGCTCGTGTTATGTCCGATATTCTCCTTTATAAGCTTCTCACTCGTGATATATAATTGGCCCGAGTTGGAGCCATTTATGTTTCAGTGCGTGTCAAGATAACTCTTCTCATAACCAAATTATCATCATTAGTTAGTTTGTTATTGTATATTTATCTCCAGTTACTGTATATGTTATTTGTATGTGTGTGTATAATGTTATTAACATACAGTAATAACATACATCTTTACGAACTCATTTAGCTTCCTGACTTGGTATCAGAGCAGGAAACGAGATGACCACTTCTTCCTTATCATCATCTTCCTCTTCTTCTTCTTCTTCCTCGACCCTTTCTCATTCTGTTCCTTCTTCCTTTCCTTCGCTTATATCTCCTACCTCCACAACAACACCTTCACAAGTTAATCATTCCTTTTCCATTAAATCAACCTCCAAGAACTATATTCTTTAGAAGTTATAATTTACCCCACTTTTGAATTTTTATAATCTTCATGGTATAATTAATGGCACTGAAGTTGCTCCTCCTAAAGAAATTATTAATTCTGCCACAAATCAACAAATTCCTAATCATGAATATCTCATCTGGTTTCATAAAAATCAGCTCTTATTCTTATGGCTATTATCTTCAGTAACAGAAGAAATCTATCCTCAACTCATCGGCATTAATTCTGCAACCACAATATGGTAAGCTCTTGCTACCGCCTATGGTGTTATTAGCAACGCACAAAAAATGAAACTGCATATTAAATTACACAACCTTTTCCAAAGATGTTATTATCTCTTGGATGAATTCTAATGTTGATCCCTCTTTGTTTCTCTATCACAAAGGACAAGATTGTTTTTTTTTTTTAGTCTATGTTGATGATGTTGTTTTCACAGGTAATAGTAGCACACTTCTAACAAAGCTTATTCAACAACTTTTGAAGGTATTTTCTCTTCGTGATTTGGGTGCTCTTAGCTACTTCCTTGGTGTACAAGTGCAACATATTACCAATGGCTTACTTTTATCTCAGCGCTCTTACATTCAGAATATTATACGTAGTGCTGGAATGGTCAGTTACAAACCTTGTTCCACTCCTATGGTAACGGGTTCACCTCTTTCTAAACAACAAGGAAGTCTATTATCAAGTGATGAGGTAATCAGATATCGCACTCTCTATGGCAGTCTACAATATGTAATACTCACTCGGCTTGATATCTCATTTTCAATCAAGAAACTTTGTCAATTCATGCACCAGCCTACTGATGTCCACTTCAAAGCACTTAAACGATTATTGAGATATCTTCAAGGTACTTCTCATCACAACATAATTCTTAAATGAAGTTCCATGTCATCTTTAGTCATCGAAAATCCTTGGGTATATAAGATTAAACGGAATGCTGATGGCTCCATAGAAAGACTCAAAGCAAGATTAATTTCTCGTGGTTACACCCAAAAGTATGGTATTGATTATACCGAGACTTTCAGTCTGGTTGTAAAATCGCACGCCATTTGCACGGTTCTATCAGTGGCAATATCTCGAGGTTGTCTCCTTCTTCAATTAGACATGAGTAATGCTTTTTTTAATAAGGATTTGCATGAGCAGGTATATATGGTACAATCACAAGGCTTTGTTGATCATAAACATCCTCACTATGTCTGTAAATTATAAAAATCACTTTATAGACTAAAGCAAACACCGCATGCTTGGTGTCAAAAGCTCAGTTCTTATTTATTATCTCTTGGGTTTGTGAATTCTAATATTAATCCCTCTTTGTTTCTCTATCACAAAGGATAAGATTGTTGTTTTCTTTTACTCTATGTTGATGATGTGGTTCTCACAGGTAATAGTAGCACACTTCTAACAAAGCTTATTCAACAACTTTCGAAGGCATTTTCTCTTCGTGATTTGGGTGCTTTTAGCTACTTCCTTGGTGTACAAGTGCAACATACTACTAATGGCTTACTTTTATCTCAGTGCTTTTACATTTAGGATATTATTCACAGTGCTAGAATGGTCAGTTACAAACCTTGTTCCACTCCTATGGTAACGGGTTCACCTCTTTCTAAACAACAAGGAAGTCCATTATCAAGTGATGAGGCAATCAGATATCGCACTCTCTATGGCAGTTTACAGTATATAACACTCACTCAGCCTGATATCTCATTTTCAATCAACAAACTTTTATCAATTCATGCACCAGCCTACTGATGTCCACTTCAAAGCACTCAAACGATTATTGAGATATCTTCAAGGTACTTCTCATCACAGCTTAGTTCTTAAATGAAGTTTCATGTCATCTTTGGTAGCTTTTACAGACTCTGATTGGGTGGGGTGCCCGGATGACCGTCGATCCACCGGCAGATATCTTATCTTTCTTAGACAAAATTTGTTGGCATGGAATTTGTGCAAGCAACGTATTGTTGCTTGCTCTTCAATAGAGTCGGAGTTCAAAGCAGTGGCTAATGTGAGTATTGAGTTAAAATGGCTCAAGAAATTGTTGTTTGAACTTGGTGTATAGCTTAGATCAGCTCCTCACATTTGGTGCGATAACATCAGTGTAGTATATTTATCTTCCAATTTCGTGTTTCAGGCTCTCACTCGCCATGTGGAGGTCGATTTCCACTTCATCTGTAATCAAGTAATGAACAAAGAACTAACTGTTTCTGCAGTGTCTTCTAAAGACCAACTAGCTGATATCATGACAAAGCCGCTTCCATCTCCTTTGTATCATAATTTACGAGACAAGCTTCAGTTGGTTTCTACATCCCTTTCAGCTTGAGTGGGGGTGTCAAGATAACTCTTCTCATAACCAAATTATCATCATGAGTGAGTTTGTTATTGTATATTTATCTTCAGTTATTGTACATGCTATTTATATGTGTGTATATAATGTTATTAACATACAGTAATAACATACATCTTTACGAACTCATTTAGCTTTATGACTGTGCGTCTCATCTAAATCAACTTTTTTATTTTTGCTTAGCTATCTCAGTATATTAGTCATAGTATTGATTTTGATTTTTCCTTTTATTGAGTAGTTGCACACTATTTTACAGTGTTTGGGTTCATTGCCTAATTTTGATGTTAAGATTGTTGCTTTGAATGCTATGATTAATTTTATTCAATGTTTAAAAGCTCTGAGAGAGGAGAACAATAATGGAGGAGATATTACTTCAAGTCCTCAATTTGCAATTGATGGTTATTATTATTATTATTTGAATTTTATAGGTAATGAGTGATTGAATTTGTGATTACTCTAGCAGTAACAGAGGCAATCTAGTGACCTCTCTTAGAGCTTTTAAATTTTTTTTGCCTAATTCCTTTTGTTATATCAGCTACTGCAACTGTTGGAGATGTAAAGATTGGACTGTTATTACAAGGGAAGGCTATTTTTTATGGGTTTAGTTCATATTTGTATATTGGGTATGCTCTTATTAATATGTACTTTAAACTTTGTCTTGAGGATATTGCATTGAAAGTGCTTGATATATTGCCTGAAAGAAATATTTTGTTTAACATGATGAGTTCTTGGTTGGTCAAGGTATGATAGAATCTTTAATCCAATATATATGAAATTATATTAACTAGGCGGAGGAAAAGTGGAGAAGAGAGTCAGAGGTGGAGCATATAGGAAAACACAAGAAGAGATTAGAAGACATAGCCAAAGCATATGAAATTATATTAACTAGGCGGAGGAAAAGTGGAGAAGAGAGTCGGAGGTGGAGCATATAGGAAAACACAAGAAGAGATTAGAAGACATGGCCAAAGAAAATTTTCATCTTATGTATTTTTTTTCTTCTCTTTATTATAAGGCCATTTTAAAGATTTGCTATCTACTGTACATGCTGACAACCATGTTGTAAGTTTTTTTTTAAATGGTGGGTCCATATGTGCACATTCAACACTCAAACTATAAGTGGTCGGTCAAAATCACTAAATTGAAACTATTTTAATGAGTTCAAACATCTAATTACAAATAAAAAAAAGTCCAACCATAAAAATAGTAAAATTTAAAAAGTTCAAACACTAAATTGTGTAATTTATCCTTAAAAAAATTAAAAAGTTCGTCGAAATTGAAAAAGAAATCAAGAGAATTAAAATGTTTTTGTTAATTATTAGAATTTATTTATATTTATAATTAATAATTTATCAAGTTGAAGAGCTTATACATTATCCAAAACGTGTCCCCTTACGAGTAGTTTAAGTGGTAAAATGCGTGGATATCCTGTTAAGGAGACTGCTGATCTATTCGAGGTAACTATCCATTGGATAACCATTAGCTTAACTACTTGTATTTTATGATAAGAGTGATTAGTTTGTTGTAATATATCTCATGTATACTGCTACTACTCTTGTACACCATTTATATATGTAATTATCATCGGTAATAAAATGACACACTATTCCTCATATTCTCTCACAAACTCCATCTCTAACTTGGTATCAGAGCAATGATCATGGGCTCATGTTTAAGACCTGGAGTTGGGTGTGGCCCGTTTGAGTACAAGGTGTGGCCTGTTTGAGTTTGATACGACCTATGTGAGTCATCGTTGGGTGCAGCCCGTTTGTGACCCCGTTTGAGTTGGTGGGAGTCATTGGGTGCGGCCTGTTTGTGTTTCGCAAGTGTAAATGTGAAAAGTTACACAAGTCCAGGCCAGTTACACTTGAGGGGGAGTGTTGGAATCTCATATTGAAAATGTGCAAAGCAATAAAGGGCTTATACACAAACAGGTCGCACCCGACAACACAAATGGGCCACACCCAATTTCCTATAGAATAGCATAGCCACATACCCACGAGCAAAATGGTACTGCTGAACGCAAAATTCGGCATATTGTTGACACCAGTTTGGCATTACTAGGACATAGTGGAACACCTTTCAAATATTGGCATTTTTCCTTTGAAACTGCAATATTTCTCATTAATAGAATGCCAACAATATTCTTGTCCAATGCCATACCATTTCAAGTCTTGCTCAAAAGAAAACCCGATTATGCATTTCTTCGCATTTTTGGGTGTGTAGTGTACCCTTTATTACGTCCATTCAATAAATATAAATTTTCTTATAGGAGTAAACAGTGCATTTTTCTTGGTTACTCACCCCATCATTTTGGTTACAGGTGTTTAGATAAAGACTCTGGAAAAATATATTTTGCTCGGCATGTTATTTTTTATAAGACTCTTTTTCCGTTTTAGATTGTTCCCACCTTTCATCAAACTCCTTAACCTCAACCGAGAACTCCTCCTCACCTTGGCTGCAGCTGAGTTATCCGATTTCTACTCTCAGTGATTCCCATATATCAGGTCAATCCTCTAACTTATCTCAAACACTACCCGCCACCCCATCACATTCACCAATCTCCCAACATCACACTCCATAGTCCACTTCGGACTCTACAACCTTAAGTCATTCGGTTTCACCCAACAACACCACTTCTGTAGCACCAACCAACGTCAATATCTTTAATCCTGATTGATTAAATTGATACATTGATCTACCAAAATCTACTCCCACTCCTTCGGCAACTACTCAACCACCTCGTACCCACCAAATGCAACTCCGCCCTTCCACTCTTGCCAAAACACAAAAACACGCACACCTTACCACCCCTCTACTTTTTCTCTTTCTAAAACCGAACCTACATCTTTCTCCAAAGTTGTACTCTTACCTCAATGGCATGAAGCTATGGCTCATGAGATGGATGCCTTGTATTAAACAAATACTTAGGAATTGGTACCTCCTCCAACAAATGCTAATATGGTTGGTAATCGGTGGGTATTTAAAATAAAAAGGAGAGCAAATGGTTCAATTGAATGCCATAAAGCATGTCTAGTGACCAAGGGTTACACATAAGAATATGGACTAGATTACACTGAAACCTTTAGTCCAGTCATTAAACAACTCACTATTAGTACTGTTCTTTCCTTTGCAGTCTCAAATGCTTGGTCATTACATGAACTGGATGTTAGTAATACTTTTTTGCATGGTGATTTATAAGAGAAAGTCTTCATAAAACAACCTAAAGGGTTTATTGATAAAAAATATCCTCACTATGTTTGTCAACTTCTCAAATCACTATATGGTCTAAAACAAGCACCACATGCATGCTTTCAGAAATTGAGTAGTTTTCTCTGCTCCATTGGCTTTCGTGGTTTGCAACCTGATTCATCTTTATTTCTTTTCAATGATGGCTTACATTATTGTTTCCTTCTTATGTATGTAAATGACATAATTTTGACAGGCAATGATTTAAAGTTCCTACAACACATTATTCAGACTCTTGCTGCCAAATTCTGAATTCAAAACCTTGGGCAATTGAAGTATTTTTTTAGGTCTTGAGGTGCTTCCAAGACCGAATGGTATACTGCTCACACAAAAGTCCTATATCGCCACTCTCCTCAAGCAAATGGGCATGCAAAATTGTTGCCCATTGTCCACCCTAATGGCCACGGATGTAGTTCTCAGAAAATAAGATGGAGAATTATTAAATGATGAAGAAGCTACCAGATTTCACTAATGTTGTGGCAGCTTGCAGTATGTCACCATGACTCACCCAAATATCACCTTCACAGTCAACAGGTTAACTCAATACATGCATTGTCCCACCATGGTTCATTTTCAGTCCCATTTACATGGCACAATATCTTATGGTCTTCTCATTGCCAAGACTTCTTTAACTCGGCTTACAGTGTTTACCGATGCGGATTGGGCAGGCAATGTTGACGATAGGCAATCAACGAGTGGCTCTTTAATTTATTTGGGTTCCAATCTTGTGCGATGGTCATAAAAAAAAAAAGCTACAGTAGCTCAGTCTTCCACAGAATCCAAGTTTCGGGCTGTAAAAAATGCAGCTGCAAATATTAAATGGCTCGTGGTGCTCCTTCGTGAACTTGGCACTCCCACAACTATGGTACCTCACATATGGTGTGACAATTTAGGCGCTGTGTTTCTTTCCTCTAACCCGGTGTTTAGTGCCTGCACTCATCATGTGGAAGTTGATTTCCACTTTGTCAGGAAACAAGTTTAATCAAAACAGCTCACCATTGGTTTAGTTGCTTCAAGGGATCAGTTGGCCGATATTTTAACCAAACTAACAACCATTCTGGTTTATCTTTGACAAACTTCGGTTGCAGCGTCTTCCACCTTTAGCTTGACGGGGGGTATTCGAGATAACTATCCACTGGATAACCATTAGCTTAACTACTTGTATTTTATGATAAGAGTGATTAGTTTGTTGTACTCTATCTTATATATATTGTTGTTACTCTTGTACACCATTTATATATGTAATTATCATCAGTAATAGATGACATGCTATTCCTTATATTCTCTCACAAACTCCATCTCTGACTGGATCAACCTCCCACCCTCCTATTTTCTTCTTTTGTGGTATTGGGATTTGACCACTTGATGCAATTGTTAAAAAAAAAAAAAATTATCCAAAACTTAACCTAATGAAAATTCAGCTTTTTAAACTCATAAACAAGTTAATCGTAACTTACTTTATGTGTGTGTGTATATATACTCTCTCACACACATGAAACAAGCACGCGTATTTTAAACTTCTTACTAAAAGTTCACAAATTATTCATTAAAAATACATTAATATATTTGTTTATTAGTATAATATAGATTTAAAACAATAAACTATTTAATATAATTTTTTTCCTTTTTTTAATTTTAATTATATTAAAAATAGATTTAATTCAAATAAAGATAAAAATAAATTACTTTATATATAGTCTTTTGAAATAAAAAAAAATTATAGATATAACTTAGTTAGAACAAAGAAAATTTATAAATTTAGTTAGAATAATGACACAAAAAAATTATAGTATTTTCTCCCGTTCTGTTTTGACACGTATAATTGGATGTTTAAGAAATTATCCTAGCTACTAGAAAATATAACTTGTTGTCCAAAAAAAAAGAAAATATAACTTTTAATATATATATATTAACGTAAAAATTTCGAAATATATTTTTAAATAATATCTTCAAATGTAACTAGACATGCACGAACTAATTATCACATATCAAAAGTTGACTGAATAAATGATTTTTTTTTTTTTTGGAGCAAAGGTTATAGTTGGATTGCATATTGATATAGTACTGTATGAGTAAAATTTTTCACATTTGTTAAAAAATAAAATAGTTATCAAATATGGACCTGTTGTTAAAAATGCACTATAAGAAAACATGGCTATCTTGAATTTTGTGTCCTTAAATCAAAGTTACAAAAAAATTTAAAAAAAAAATTGAAAATTGGATTCCCACGTTTTGCTATAATTTTAGATTGAATCTTTTCCTTTTTTTTAGCCAAATTAAAACTTTTACTTTATAAATTTAGATTATATTAAACTTTTGGTGAGTACAATTACATCTTATATCTTATAACTTTTTTTTAGTATAATTAAGTTCTACATATTAATATAAAATTAATTTTAACAGTTACTAACAAATAAAATTGATAAAAAATTTTAAAGATACATGCATAACCT
Organism: Mallotus japonicus; assembly: GCA_949634005.1. Classification (NCBI taxonomy): domain Eukaryota; kingdom Viridiplantae; phylum Streptophyta; class Magnoliopsida; order Malpighiales; family Euphorbiaceae; genus Mallotus; species Mallotus japonicus. Next base: position 12,686 of record CATIWK010777534.1, read on the forward strand.
AATTATAAAGTTTTTAAATCTATAAAATAATTTTTAATTTTTTTTTAAATTTTAAAATTTTATAATCAAGTGCTATGAATTAAAAAAAATCAAATTTATTTGTTAATAAAATAATTAATTTCTTTTTGTGAAATATAGTAATTTCATGGAAAGCCAAGAAGTAGCCCACTGTTTCAAAGTCATCGACTAAGAGTGAATACAGAGGCATAGCTAACGTAACAACTGAAACCCATAATTGAATTCTTTATTGCTCGAACTGGTGTTTCATTGTCCCAGTCAACAACTAACCTCAGCTTGCAGGGGATGTTGGAGGATAAAGATAAATATTTATATAAACTATTGTTCTTTAAATTAAGCTCCTTAAGAATGAACAAAAAATGCGTAAATAATTAGGGTTTCTCACAAACTTCACATAATTAAGTTACTCTAATGACTATAATTAAACTAATTACAATCCTATCAAGTAAGCCAATTACAACTAATTATAACTCGCTCCCTCAAACATATTTTATAAGTTTATAAAATTATCATCAAATCATATGACAACGGTATAACGTAAAAATATCTCATTAAAACATACCTAGATCACACTGAACGATAAATGAATTTTCAGCTGAGGTTTTATTT
>CATIWK010777618.1:0-21860 GCA_949634005.1 Mallotus japonicus
TTCGGGCCAGAAAAACTCGAGATCACAGTACTGAGTGAAGCTCACGTCAGAAAGGCATGAGATTTGTGTCAAACTATAATGAGTAACTGATCGGGCTAGGAAAACCCGAGGAATACGGTTACGTTTCAAAGTCGAAATCTGTGTCAGAAAGGCTCGAAATTCGCATCATCTTTTCTACTGAGTGGAGTTTAGGCCAGGAAAACCTGAAGTTCATGCCAAATTATAATGAGTGACTGATCGGGCCAGGAAAACCCGAGGATCACGGTCACGTTTCCATTTAAAGTTCAACCTTGCGGGTTTGAATCCCCAGAACTGACGGCCCAAGCAAAGCTTGCAGGTCAGGTATGTCATCTTCCGCATTCTCATGCATGTTGCTTTTTCAAAAATCGATTTCATAAATCTGTTTTCTGAAAAACTAAGGGGGCAAACTGTAGACACCCTCTGTTTTGGGCCCTCAACAAAAGCCCGATGATGAGAAAGTCCATACTTCCAATGCAAGAAGAGTCCCGAATCTTCTTAGAATAGATCCGAATGCTTAAACCTAGCCCGAATCCTTCAAACCTAGCCCAAAACATTAAGCCCACATCGTCCAAGCTCAACCCAGGCCTTTTGGGCCTTAGGCCCAGAGGAGTCCTGGGTGAAGAGGCGATCGCCTCTTCGTTGAGGCAATTGCCTCTACACCCTGGACAGTGATGAGGCACCGCCTTATCACACCTGTCCCCTGCAGCAATAAATGCTATTTATTGATGCATTTAACTCAAACTTCACCCACTCCTCCAGCTGCATTTTTTGAACAAAAACAAAGACTTTTAGGGCTAAAATGAGCTGAAAAAAGAGGAGAAACAATGATGAGAAAATACTTGGTAGAGAATGGACTTGGGTTTTTGGGAAATTGGAGGGAGAAAAGAAAGAAGGGTTAAATAGAGGCTTGGACTGATATTTTAGAGGAGGAGATTTTTTGAGAAAAAAGAGAAAAAACGTCCTTGAGAGAAAAGAAGAGAAAAACCAAGAGAAACCAAAAGAAAAGAGAAGAGAAAAAGGAATTCAAGCCTAGGGAGACTAATTCTTTAGAGAAGAAGGAATCTTCATAGTATTCAATCATCAAACAAACTCTGAGGGCTGAGTTAGGAGCTTCAGGAATTTTTCATTCAGTGAGAATCCTCATTTTTAAGTCTTTAAGCTTCATTTTTATATAAAAAGCATAAATTGTTAGATTCTGGTTTATTTTGAGTATCTTATTGTTTATTTGATGTCATATGCAAGCATGATTATGTGAATACATGATATTTAAGCTTTGAGTCCCTAGTTTGTGCTTCTTTGCATGCATATTTAATTTACTTAAGAATTAAGAAAATATGTGATTTAGTGCTAATGAACTCTGTTGAAGAGGCGACACCTCTTCATAGAGGCGCCGCCTCTCCACTATGAGGCGATCGCCTCATCGTTGAGGCGATAGCCTCTCGCCCAGAATCATGCATGATTCTGCTTCACTTTGGTATATACTTAGTTTACTTTTCGTATATCTTTTGTATCTTATACATGTATTATGTCTAGTATTTGATGTTTTGTGTATTTGTTACATGCTTTGACTTGTTTAAGCAATTGATCCATACTTATGTGAATATTATTGCCTTTTATGCAAATATGAGGTGAATCATTATGAGAAAATATATATTGTTTGTTTTGAATGTGAAGCTAACCATATTTGTTGTACGTTTTTATTGGTTTTTAATCACTATGTATTTAGTGAGTTAATTAGTTCTTGAGAGGTTTTCTTTGAGTAATTATTGTAATAATTGTACAAAGATTTGTAATCCCTAATCCATTCCCCATTTGTATTGAATGTATGTTTGTAATATTTGTTTCATTTACTTATTCAAATTTCCAAGGTAATAAGCAAATAAATAGGATTAATGTGCAAAGTCGGTAAATTGCAAAAGTGAAAGCGTGTGCAACCAACTTTAATAAGGAAATAGTTTGATAACTAAAGATAATAAAGTATAAAATGTAAACGGAGGCCAACCGCAAGGTTGGGTGGGCATTCCAAGCCCATACCCAGTTTCCGAACCCGATTTCTGAAGACGGCTTCTGGGTACCTTCGTGGAATCTAGTTGCTGTAAGTGTATCCCGGTTTTCATCCGGATGGCGACTTCATCTCCAATGATGGGCCTCAAGCCCATATTTGTATTCCTAGCAGGCCCTGAGCTTGCACAATGCCGTGGTCGCCAACACTTGGGTGCGCCCTAAACCCCGCCGCCTACATTATGATCATAATTAATCATAAGATAATAAAAAATCATTAGTCATTTTTTAATAAAAAATTAAAAATAATAAAAGTTATATTTTCTTTATATAACGATTTAACTATTATAACCCAATTAAACTTATAATTTATTACAATTTTAATAAATTTTTTATTTAAGCTGTGACACTTTATTTCCTTGATAATATTTTTAATATTAATACTTTTATTTACTCAAAAATTAATTTAATGCAATTTTTTTTATGTTCAACTGATAATGAAATGATAAATATTAATTAATTTAATTTTAACTCCTTTTTGCTAAATTTTATAAAAATATCTAAAAATGGTAATTATACTACTTTTCTTATAGAAAATATACTTTCAAATAAATTATATGCTCTATTTTTAAAATATAATTACAGATACAAGAAAATAAAAATTTTAATTAATTATAATTATTTACTTAATAAAATTTTATTTAATAGGGATAACGACTTTTTTAGTCCTAAAGGAAATTTTCTTCATAATTGAGTCCTTAAAATTTTTAAAATTCTCACCGTTAGTCCTCGTCTGTTAACTTGGATGGAAATTGCTTACATGGAAAAATCAACCCTACTTAACTGATTACTTCACTTGCCACATAAACATACCCAATACCACATCATCATCTTCTTCTTTTTCTTCTTCTCTTTATTAAACTTTTGCTTAATAGATCAATAACATACTAATGTACCAGTAGGTTGAAAAGATGGTGGGGAAGATGGTTTATTGCGCGTAATGATAATCATTCTCAAACATTTGTTAGTCAAAGAGCCTATAAGTGCAAAGAAGACAACCAACTGATTTTTATTCCTTTATTTCAATAATTTATCTTTCTTCAACCTGCAAGAAATAAAAGAAAAGCTCAGTACTTCAAGACTAATTTTAATAGCAAAGGATATAAGACATATAATCCCAACAAATTGATTTTGGCTTGCTGCAAAATAGACGTTACAGTCCACCCTTCCGACAAAAGTGCTTGTGCTATCCGTCGGATTATCCATCATTACGTCTGTTGTGCAGGTGATGTCGTTAACTTCCTCTATATTATTATTCTAGTTATAATGAGAGTGATAATAGTTCTTTAAACAATAGCAAATCTGGAAAGAGTTTTCTAAAAGTATTGTATAAGAGAAATGCAAAGAATATGAAGAATTTAAAAAATTCAAATCACTTTTGAATTTTGGAGTTCATGGTAGTAAGAGGAAAGGACTTGGGAGGAATTCCAAGGAAGATGATGTTCATGGCAGTAGGGACATTCGCCAAGGCAGTTGCCAATTTTCTTAACACTACTTAAAGAAATATAAAGGAAGAAGTAATTCCCATTGCAATATTTCGTATTTACACAGAACTATATTTATATATACAATGATATTGTACAGGCTTGTTGACCACTGATTTGGAATGCACCGTTGTTGAGCTATTGAAGGAAGGAGACATTACTGTGATGATTTCAAAACAACAATGATTTAGTTATAGAAAGGGAGCTATTATAGGAGCTATCATATGTGTATTTGATTAACAGAAATAATGGAGATGATGGTGGGCTGCTTATGGAAGGTTGGTGGGCTACTCATGGAAGTTTATTTAGATTTTAGTTATGGAAAGAATATTTGAATTTTTAGTTTGGGTTTCATTGGCTTTGTTGGCTTTCTTTCTTTTTCCCCTTTTCTTTATTTAATTTTGTTGTTCTTGGTATTCCAAATAGGTACCACTCATCACCGTTACCAATCTACCACTGTTGCCACATTTAGCATTGTTGTGCTCATCCCAACAATTCAAATTCTGACAGTGAAGAAAGCTCAGGTACAAGTAGTAGGGGTGATCCTACTCATGGTCTATAGGGTGCTATGAAATTGATCAACATGAGTAATCCGAAAAGTTTTTTGTGCTTCTTGCATGTGATTGATCTATTAAGCAAAAGTTTAATAAAGAGAAGAAGAAGAAGGAAGGAAGAAGATGATGATGATGTGGCATTGGGTGTGTTTATGTGGCAGTTTAAGTAATTAGTTAAGTGGGGTCGATTTGTCCATGTAAGTAATTTTCGTTCAAGTTAACAGATGAGGATTAATGGTGAAAATTTTAAAAATTTTAAGGACTCGATTGTGAAAGAAATTTCTTTTAGGACTAATTTGTTAAAACCACTATACTTTTAGCACTAAAAAAGTCGTTATCCCTATTTAATAAGTATTTAAAAATAAAAAGAGTTTTATTTTATTCATATGTCAATTTATTTTTTCAATTTTGATAGTGTTACATTATAATATTGTAATTTATTACAATTTTAGTAAATTTTTATTTGAACAATTATACAAAACTCTTTCAATATTTTATCTGAATAACAATCTAATTTTACAAATTTGATAGAGTTATAATATGGTAATTTATTATATTCTTTATCAATTTTCTATATAGACACAATAATCTTTCAACATTTTTCACATTAATATTTTCATGATTAATTATTTCATAAAATTTATTAATTTTGATTTTAATTATTTACTTATTAAATTTAATATACTAACACTTATAAAATTATGTTATCTAATTTTATTTATATCAGATAAAATATAAGTAGATCTAATTAAAATAGAAAAATATATATTTTTAACAAAATTACTACTAAAATTTTAATTAATTTAATTTTATTAGAGATAAAATAGAAATTAACATAATTAAAATAGGAAACATACTTTCAATTAAATTAGAATTATATGTTAATTAATTTCATTTTTATTAGAGATAAAATAGAAGTTAACATAATTAGAATAGGAAATATACTTTCAATTAAATTAGAATTACATTTTAATTAATTTGATTAAATTAATTTTATTAGAGATAAAATAGAAGTTAACCTAATTAAAATAGGAAACATACTTTCAATTATATTAGAATTATATTTTAATCAATTTAATTTTTATTAGAGATAAAATACAAGTTAACCTATTTAGAATAGAAAGTGTACTTCAATTAAATTAGAATTTTTGTTAGAGAGAAGATAGAAATTAACCTAATTAAAATAGGAAACATACTTTTAATTAAATTAGAATTATATTTTAATTAATTAAATTTTTATTAGAGATAAAATAGAAGTTAACCTAATTAAAATAGGAAATAGACTTTCAATCAAACTATATTATATTTTAATTAATTTAATTTTACTTTTATTAATAAATGACTAAATTATCCAATTTTTATATAATAATGAGTGAAGACTTTTTTATAATTTTACCTGTTACCCCTCCCCTTCGTGTATATATATATATATATTAAGTATTGAGCTTTAAAGTCATTAACCCAAAACTTTGACAAGTGTCTATCTTCATATTTGAGTGTTTACTCTAAAATTTAATGTGTCAAATTCTCAAAAATCCTACTTTTTATTAAAAATAAAATATTTATTATAGTTTTTTAGTATTATTTTTTTTAACTAAAACAATATTATACATAATCTAATACTACTCAAATTCTAAAAAATTTTATATAATACGTATTTTTTTTATCTCAAACTATTATACATATTCTAATACTACTCAAATTAATTCTAAAAGTTTTTATATAATACATATTTTTTTTTATCTCAAATCACTCCATTTTTTCTATCACTCTTATCATTTTTCCTAGACCATTAGAAATTCTATTTTTAAAAATTTTCTTAACTAAAACACTATTATACATACTCCAATAGTAATTTAATAGTCTCAAAATAAATTCTATTATAGTTAAAAATAATGGCAATAAAAATTAAAAACTAAAATTAATGTAATATTTTTTATTTTTAATTTATCTAATTACCTTTTTCTCTTTATAAAAAGTCTTATTTTAAAATACATATGTTTTATTCTATATAAAACACTTTAATTAAACTACATCTAAAATACTACTCTTTTTTTTTTTCATTAGAAATTGATAACTTATTTCTGAAACCTTTGAGTCCTGCAAGCAAGTAGTCAATAAAGGGAAAGGTGAGAGGTGGGGAGGATCCCCACAAACCCTCCGATGCCTAAGTTAGAAAGGGTGGAGAGAGAATTTAGAGAGATAAAGAGAGTAATGAGTTAAGAGAATAGAATGAATAAGAATGAGGGAAATAAAGAGTATTTATAGAGAGAGAGTAATGCTCAAACCTGAGACGAATAAGATTCTTTGTTTGCTTAGGATTTGTGCCTTTTCTGTGGATACTCTTCCTATTCAGATGTCTTCCTAGTTAGGGACTCTTCTTATTTGGTTTAGACATTCTTCTTCTACAAGTAATCCCTCTTTTGGAGGTCAATAACCTTCATTATAATAGGAATATGTATATGGGGTATCAAGAGTCCCCTCGAAAGTCTGTTTAGATATTTATGTCCGAGATTTCCAGATTTCCAAGAACCATTCTGAACAATGACAAGTAACTCGGTAGGTGACTTATTTGTTGAGATAATAACTTCGCTTGAAAGCTCGTTTGTTGTTGGAGGATGACATGAGGTGGCCAGCCTTAGTCATTAAACATTGAGATGCTCGGTGTACCAAGTCTTAGAATCACGGTTTAGGAAAACCTTAAGGTGCCAGCTGGACTTAAATGTTCGTTGCTGAGTGACGTTAGACATTCCTTGAATGATACTCGGTGTTATGAAATGACCGGAGTTTAAACCTGTCAGTGTTATAAAACGACTTGAGGGGACCAGCTTCAGTTGTTGGGGTTTGATGCTCAGTGTTATGAAACAACTCGAGTCTCGGGACCTCAGTGTTATAAAACGACCTAAGGGTGCCAGCTTCAGTCACTGGACTTAGATGCTCGATATTATAAAATGACCCGAGTCTCAGAACCTTAGTGTTATAAAACAACCTGACGGTGCCAGATTTAGTCACTAAACTTAGATGCTCGGTGTTATGAAACGACCTAAGTCCTGCGGAAGTGTCACCTTATAATTGCACACCTCTTGATATTCCATATTTCAAATTTTAAAAATGTCACGTCTATTTGTGTATCAAAAGAGGAGAAGTTTTGGCTATTGTAATCATAACTGCTCGAATAATGAGCTTTTTCTTTCCTGGAATACCCTCAAAGACAGTTGAGATGTCCTAAATTTTCGTAGGGTATTGGATGGTATTCTAGAACCATCCGTCTTCTTTAAAAACCCATTTCATTTTTTAGATTTGCCTTCTTTTCCAATTGTGCTCTGCATTCTGCCTTCGTTTGTTTTTGCTTATCCAGTCACTGTTGCCTGTTGCTAAAGAAGTTTCCCTTTTCTCCCAGGTGAAAACCTTCTTCCTTTTCTTCTTCTTTTTATCCTTTGCTCTTAGGTTTCATGACTCCACGAGAGCATGTGTGTTCTGATTTGTTTGAATCTAGGGTAGATGAGAGTATGCTTGAGTGGCATAGGAGAAGGTTTAGTATTCCCTAAAAATATGTTTTACATACTGTGGGTAAGGATTTTAGGGCTTACGAACCCCTTTAGATATAGAGAAGATGGTCATATATGCTAATCAAATGGAAGAGGGATTGAGATTTTCCTTAGACTCTTTTGTAAGGGCTTTTCTGAATAGATTTAATACAGCACCTAGTCAAGTCCACCCTAATAGTGATAGGATTTTAACTAGCTATATAGAACTTGTATATAGGGAAGGTAGAAAGTCGGTTCTAGATTTGTTTCCGTATATGTACAGCTTAAATAAAAAGAAAGGGAAGTTGACATTCTCTTTATCGACTATTCCCCATCAAAGTTTATTTTTCAAGCTTCCGGACTTACAGAAATCTTGGAGGCATAGATTTTTTATTATCAAACACCCATCAAACTTTATTAATGTCCAATGTTTGTGGGTTGACAAATTTCACCGGGTGAAACGTCTTTTGAAGCTGGCCGAGGAAGATATGGATCTAGCTCGCAAGCTTCATGATTGAAGTTTAACTGAGGGTACATCTACTGAGACTTTCTCTCGGAGATATCTCTGAAGGGTTTATTCGGGCAATGTTGATGGAGATGCTGAGGGTAAGTTCTAATCTTTCCAAGCTATTTTCTGACTTTCTCCTTTTCCTTTATTTGTAGATGGCTGAATATTTTGCTTTTGCGGATGGAATACTTTTAAATGACGAGTAAGAGGAGGTCTAGGTGGCTAATGAACTTGCTCAGGAGAGAGAGACTGTTAATATTCCAACTAATGCCATCCTTGGTGCTGGAGAAGATCTGGTGGTGGATCTTACTCAGAAGGAAGCTACCGAGTCTTCCAAAAAGAGTTTGTAGGATGATAAAGCGAACGAGGAGGAGCTGATTGAGGGGAGTGGACTATTTATGAAGTGCCTTTGGATACTTGGATGCCCGGATATGAGGAAGTGGATTATGTAGAAAATGAGTCCTCTAAGCATCCTAAATACCCAAGTTAGGGACCAATGTGCTGAATCACTACGTTTTCCTGTAGACATACTTCGGTGGATGGAGCTTGATAAAAACGAGCTACCTAATGCCTTGATTTCATATACTTTGGAGGTAATTTCTTAACTTTGTTACCGTCTTTTCCAACGGAGGATCTAGATCTTGACAAATATTCTTTTCTACTAGCTCAAGGGTTGCTACTAGCGAAGGACAACCACTATTTTTTGAAGAGCGAGAATAGCCTGAAGGAAGGGAAATTGCAGTCCATCACTCTCAAATATGAGGGGAAGATGGAGAAGGAAAAAAAGGTGCTCGAGCTCTGCCAAACTAAGCATGCAGAAGCCAGGTCCATGGCCGAGGAGAGCCAGAAGAGAGTCCAAAAGCTTGAGCATTCACAAGCTTAGCTTACATCAAGAATCGAATAACTTCACACCAAGTTTGGCTCCATGAAGAAGGATTTGGCTGAGGGGAAGAAGTCCCGAGCTAGTGATAAGAAAAATTATCAGAAGATGATGAAGGGATTCTTTAAGGCTTTCAAGTTCGAGTGTTGGATGATCTTGCTTGCATAGTATTCAAACTTGGACTTCTTTAAGCTTGAGAAAATAACTTCCAATGACTTGGTCAAATTAGCTGTTGAAGAAGATGCTGCCAATAAGTCCGCTTCTGAGCAATCTAAGGATCCGAAGGCTGCTATTGAAGCTACTCCTTCTTCCAGAGCTATTCCTCTACCTGAAGTTCAAGCTGCTAGAAATGAAGATCCTCTACCTTCTGATACAGTTGTGCCTCCGGAGACCGAGGCTAATTTGAAAATACTTAATGTATTTTGTTTTTTTTTATGTGATAATGAATCCACAAGTCCTATAAGTTGTCAAAAATTACAATCAAGTCCTAAAAAAATTTCTTTTTTAATTGAGTCCTAGAAGTATTTAAAGTATTTCATTAGTCCATCTCTGTTATATCAAATGGAATGGACTAACATGGCAATTAGACCCCACCTAATGAACTGATATGTGTAGCCAACTCATCAATAATACTAAACCCACAAGTCATATCAGTTATCCAAAATTTCAATCAAGTCCTAAAAAAACACAGGCACAACCATCGACTGCAAGGGTGATGGAGTCATAGTCGAGAAGGTCAATTTCGACAGTAGCGCGAATGGTGTAACCGCATTTGAGAAGACAACGTAACAGACTTCAAGCAGTTGAGTCGATGTCACAAGCAAGAACTATAGCTGGATAGGGCGATCTTACTGGTGCAGTTTCAATTCTTGAAAAATGTAAAAGAGTGTTGTTGATTCTTAACTTGGCTTCCTCTATTTCACTTTTATTGTTCTTATTATTTTTTTAAAATATGAAATCCTCTTTATAGTTCTTGGATATTGAGCAATGAAATTTTTGAAATAGAGATTCTGTAATTTTTTAGAAGAATTTTCAATGTATGTTGATGATGATTCGTGATGTTTGAAATAAAAATATTGTGCCATGGTTTTGTTTTATGTTAATTAGGACAGAAAAAAATTTAGGACTTGATTGAAATTTTGGATAACTTATCGGACTTGTGGGTTTAGTATCATTGATGAGTTGGCTGTACACGTCAGTTCATGGGTGGGTCTAATTGCCATGTCAGTTCATTCCATTTGAGATAACAGAAGTGGACTAATGTGAAACACTTTAAATACTTCTAGGACTCAATTAAAAAAAGAAATTTTTTAAGACTTGATTGCAATTTTTGACAACTTATAGGACTTGTGGATTCATTATCCTTTTTTTTTTTGTAAAGCAATATGAGTAGTAATGAAAATTATTTTATTTCATAAAAAATTGCCTTTGTTTTGAGTACATTTACTTTATTGATAGTATTTTCTAAGACAATCTGAGTTCCAGTATCTAGGCAACTCTTTCCCTTGTGCGTCTTTGATTTTGTATGCCCTTTTAGTAGTTTTTTCAATGACTTGATAAAGGTCTTCCCAATTTAGTCCGAGCTTGCCTGTTTCGAAGTTACCTTTGCCAATGTCGGCTCTTCTAAGTACCAAGTCTCCAACTTTAAACTGCTTTGGCCGGACATGCTTGTTATGATATTCTTTAACTTTCTGCTGCTGAACTTCAGCTATAGTAGATGCTTGCTCCCTTCTCTCTTCAAGCAAATCTAGGCATATTTGAGCATTGATGTTATTAACCTCCTGATCCAAATCTTCTATTACTCGGTAGCTTGATGTTCCAATCTCCACCGAGATTACTGTATCCATTCCATACGTCAACCTGAAAGGCATTTCTCTTGTGGAAGTTTTAGGTGTCATTCTATATGCCCAGATGACATTATTGAGTTTGTCAACCTAATTTCCCTTCTTCTCATATAACCTTTTCTTCAATCCTTGCATGATGATCCTGTTGGTAACTTCTGTCTGACCATTCATTTGTGGATGAGCTACTAAGGTGAATATGAGTTTTATATTAAGATATGAACAGAACCTTCTGAACTTCTCATTATTAAATTACTTCCCATTATATGTTATTAGGGCATGTGGTATGTTGAATTTACAGATAACTTCTTTCCAAAAAAAAAATGCTGATTCTGAGCTTTTGTGATAATTGCGACAGCTTCCACCTCTACCCATTTAGTGAAGTGGTCTATGGCTATGATCAAGAATTTCTTCTGGGAGGTTGAGACTAGAAATGGAACTAAGATATCCATCCTCCAAATTGCAAAAGGCCATGGACTTCTAATTAGATGCCGAGCATTAAAAGGCTTGTGATTAAGGTGAGCAAACTGCTGGCACTTGTGGCATTCTTGGACGAGTTTTTGAGCATCTTTAAACATGGTAGGCCAATAGTAACCTTGTAGCAATGCTTTTCTGACCAATGAGTTGTGGGACTAGTGTGCTCCACAGATTCCTTCATGAATTTCTCTAAGTATGTAATTACCTTCTTCTGGTGATACTCACTTAGACCATGGGTGTGATAAGGATCTTCTGTGGAGTTCTTCATTATGCATGGAGTAATGTGCAGCCTTTATTTTCAATTTTTGAGCTTTTAATTTGTCTTGTGGAAGAACGCCATGCTCTAGATACTAAATGATCGGCTTCATCCACTCTGCTACCTCATGGATATCCATGATCTCTGCTTCTTTAGTGATTGGCTTAACCAATTCTTCAATTAACTCGAGCTCCTTGAATGTTTGGTTACCTTATACTGCTGACTTGGCCAATAAATCTGCATTTAAATTTTCACTTCTGGGAATTTGTATAATTTCTCATTTCCTCCCTTCCTGCTCGAGCTTCTTTAAGAGCTATCTAGCCTTTTTAATGTACTTAATAATACTAAATTCTTTGATCTGATACGTCCCTTTGACTTGGTTAACAACCAGCTATGAATTAGAATAGATCTTAAGATGCTCGTTTCTGATTTTATTTGCCAATTTGAGCCCTATAATTAGTGCTTCATACTCGACTGCATTGTTGGTGGCACTGCATTTGACTTGCACTACATATCTTATTATAATTTTGTTTCGCCTCTGAGGACAATTCTAGCTATAGATCCTCGTATCCCTGAGCACCATTATGTATAGCTTCCCTTCCAGATATAAGGAAGTGACTATATCTTCCATTGTCATCTTCTGTATAAAATCTGCCAAGGCTTGGGCTTTAATCTATTGCCAAGGTTCATAGTTGATGTCAAACTCTCCTAATTGTACCAAGCATTCAACTAATCATCCAAAAGTTTCAGGTCTTTGTAATATTTTCCTCAATGGAAAGTTGGATCTGACGATGATTGAGTGAGCCTGAAAATAGTGTTGGAGTTTTTGAGACGTGTGTACTATAATAATAGCCAACTTATCCAATTTTGGATATCGAATTTCTGAGCCTCTGAGTATTTTACTGATGTACTATACCGAATTTTGTTGGCTTCCTTCTTCTTTGACCAATACTGATGCGACTGAGTCTTGGCCAATTGAAAGATACATATACAAAACTTCTTCGAGAATTGGCCTGCTGAGTAATAGTGGTGAGGACAAGAACCTTTTAATATCTTCGAACGCAGTTTGACACTCATCATTCCACTCAAATTTCTTTGAGTTTTTTAGGGCTCAAAATAGTGGTAGACTCCTTCCGGTTGAGCAAGAGATGAACCGTCCCAATGTTGCTATTCTGCCATTTAGCTTCTGGAGTTCATTTAATGATGCTAGAGCTTTCATTTTGAGGATGGCCTCCATTTTCTCCATTTTCTCCGGATTAGCTTCAATTCCCCTATAGGAAATCATAAAATCCAAGAATTTTCTAGCTTTCACTCTGAAGACACATTTATCTATATTCAACTTGATCCGGTATTGATCTAGTATGCGGATGATTTGATCAAGATCCTTGGAATGTTGCTCCACTTATTGGCTTTTGATGATGATGTCATCTACATATACTTCAACATTCTTTCCAATCTGATCCTGGAAGACATAGTTCATCAGCCTTTGATAAGTTGCTCCAGCGTTCTTCAGGCTAAAAAACATAACCTTGTAACAGTAAAGGCCTTCGTGTGTGATGAATGATGTTTTCTCCTGATCTTCCTTCTTTGTTAGAATCTGGTGATACCCTTAAGCAGCATCAATGAAGCTATATAGGCTGTGACAAGTAGTTGAATCTACCAATTGGTTAATTGTTGGCAATGGATTGTTATTAGAGCATGCTTTTATTGAGGTCAATGTAATATACACACATTTTGTACTTCTCATTTGATTTTTTAACCAGCATCACATTAGCTACCTAATCCGAATGTGTGACTTCCCTGATGAATCTGGCATCTAATAGCTTCTTTATTTCTTCAGCAATTACTTTCTGCCTTTAGTATGCAAACTTCCTCTTCTTTGAACTACAGGCTTTACCCCTGGGTTAATATTCAAGCTATGTGATGCAATCTGAGGATCCACTCTGACGATCTCATAAGCTTTAGAAGCAAAGTTGTTTAAATGTTTGCTGAGAACTTCACTTATTCCTCTCTTGAATTTGTTGTCAAGCTCGTTGCCAATCCTAACCATTTTTTCTTCAGTTATCTATGAAGTCTGGACTTGATCAACTGGGTTTAGGTTGGCACTTTATTTTTCTATTTCTAAGGATTCCAGAGGGAACACTTCCATTTGAGGTTTGACAGCTAATTAATAACATTACTTGGCCATAGCCTGATCTCCATGAATTGCTATTACCTGGTCGTCTAAAGGAATTTTCATAGTTAGTCGCCTGATGCTTGTAGTTGCATCAATTTCATAGAGGATTAGTCGTCTTATGATACTATTATATGTGAGAGGAAGGTCCACTGCATTGAATAAAGCTTTGACAGTTTTTATATCACCAGTATCTCGGTTACCAAACTCCATAGCTAGTTCCATCAATCCTATTAGTTGTATGGTTCCTTCGTAAAAACATGTGATGGGATTTCGGATGAGCTTCAAATCAGTGACATAACCCCCATTGCCTTGTAAGCATTCTAAGATAGTGCATTGACAGTACTTCCATCATCGATTAGTAATCTTTTTACTAGATAATTGTTCATGAAGGCACTTACCATAGAGCATCATTATGTGGATACTGGACATGCTTTCCATCCTTTGGGCTAAATGTAATGGTCTATTTTAGTCTAGGAACGAGGCTTTCCTCCTTCCGAGTTCTCCTTGATCTCCTTTCCGATGATGTTTCTGCTCCGACTATCATATTAATGACGCCAACTATTTCATTTCAAGCTTTTTTTGGTCAGTCCTATCTTTATTTTGATCTTTTGGTTCACGGTTCTTTCTAACAGTATCCATAAATCTTCCGAGTCTACCATTCTGTATTAGTTGCTCTATAGCTCTCTTCATATCCCAGCACCTGTTAGTGTCGTGCCCATAATCTTGATAATACTAGCAATAGAACCATACATCCTGCATTCCTCTTTTGGTTGGACTCAGCCTTCTAACTGAAGGTATGCCTACCCTATTTTATCTGATCCATATGAGGATTTCTGATCTTGGAGCATTTATAGGTGTGTACCTCTTGGTTTCCCTTCTGAACCCTTCAGCTAGATTTCTGAAGTTAGGGCACTGAACTCGGGGTCTTCTAGGTTCTGATCTTTCATCTTTTTCAAAGGGTGCTTTGTCCTTATCTCAACACATCCTTCTATCTTCATATAGTTTTATCAACTTAATTTCCATGGACATTACTTCAGAGAAAGTGTCGGGCTCTTTAGTCATGATCTTATCTTTGAGCTTCCCCAGCTGAGTCCCATTCTTCATTGCCTCTATGGCTACTTCATCGCTTAAGTTCTTAATTTGTATAGCAATTTTGTTGAACATATCCAGGTAGCTCTTTAATAACTCTGCGGCTTCTTATTTGCACATTTGGAAATCATTTATGTTATTCGTAGGAGGAACATTGGTGATGAATTGAGTCCAGAACTTCTCAACCAATTCCTCAAAGGATGAGATAAAATTCTTCAGAAGTCGATAAAACCACCTTTGAGCTGTTTTAGTGAGTGTGTTGGGGAAAACTCAGCACAAAATTCCATCATTCACATTCTGGAGCATCATCTTAGTTCTGAATGATGATATGTGGTCGATCGGATCTCCGATGCCGTCATAATGATCTAGATGAGGTAGTTTGAACTTGGATGGAATCTCCTTTCTGACTATTTTGCTTACAAAAGGTGTTGTTCCTTCCAAAACGCATTCGTCCTCCTTCCTTGGTCCAGTACGAGCCTTTTGTATTACTTCTTCAACCTTCTGGGCTATCTTGGAGTCATCTAAGGCTGGGATACTTGTGCTGACTCTCCTTCTGGATCTTTATGGCCTTCTTTACTTCCATCGAGCATGCTTTGAGTTACAATGGTGGTATTGACACGTTGTTCGCCGGATTAGCTCTTCAGAAATTGCTTTCTTGAATTAAGGCATTCAACTATTGTTGCATCAAAATTATCTATGCTTGGATGTTGTTAATCATCACCTCTTTATTTAACAGAGGCAGCTTGGGTGTCTGAGTCATAATATTTAGGTTTGGTGTACTTACAGCAGGAGTTTCTGATAAACTCGAGAAGGGTATAGAAGGTATAAATCTGCTAATATGTTACAGGAGAACTTAATAAGGGAAAGTTATGCCCGGAGTTAACCAACCTTGAGTATGGGCGGGTAGTGTATATGTATAAAGAAGAGTTTGTGATGAAGGTCCAACATGCTGGATGGGAGCTGATGGATTAACTTGAGAGATAGGGGCTGATGGATTGATCTGAGTAACTAGAGTTGTGCTTGGTGGTGGATTGGAGGCCATGGTGCGAATGTTTTACTCGATAGATAACAATGGCTTTGACTAAAGAGATTCCCACAAACGGCGCCACTTGAAAACTTGTTTCCGGAACCTCTAAGTCTTGCAAGCAAGCATCAACAAAGGGCAAGGTGAGAGGTGCCCTCCGATGCCTAAGTTAGAAAGGGTAGAGAGAGAATTTAGAGAGATAAAGAGAGTAATGAGTTAAGAGAATAGAATGAATAAGAATGAGAGACATGAAGAGTATTTATAGAGAGAGTAATGCTCAAACTTGAGATGAATAAGATTCCTCGTCTGCTTAGGATTTGTGCCTTTTTTGAGGATACTGTTCCTATTCAGATGTCTTCCTAGTTAGGGACTTTTCCTATTTGGTTTGGATATTCTTCTTCTACAAGTAATCCATCTTTTGGAGGTCAATAACCCTTATTATAATAGGAATATGTATATGGGGTATAAGAAATTATGTCTTTTATTCTAAAAAAAATATATATATATATATATCTAAAAATTGTGTAGTTTAGAAATTATTTTCTATTTTCTATTTTCTATTTTATTTCTCAAATTATTATTATTATTAATATATATATATATATATATATATATATATATATATATATATACACACACGTACTTTTTATAAAAAAATTATTAAACAAAAATGTTATAATAACTTTCTAAATTTTCATTTTTATATTTAAATAAATTGTAGTTTTAATTTATTAAAATTATTTAATAATTATATCAAAATGTGCATATTATTTAAAGTCCATGCAACGTGTGAATTCATGATTAGTTTTTACATAAAAGTTTATCTCCTACTATAATTTTACAATTATGATAAAATAAATTCATTTTGACAAATTAGTTTTATAACAACTCCAAATTTCTGTGCGCTGAAATTTGCTTTCTCAGTTTGTTTTGTTTTGCCTGGCCAACTGGCTTTTTCCTAATCAGTTTCGAAATTGTGATCTAGTCAACTTTGATGGTCCTACATAGCCAATTCCGACTCTTAATTGTCAAACGTAGGATAGCATCTGTTTTTCTTTTACTCCTTTTCATATTTTAAAAGATTGGGAACACCAAGCTTGTTGAATGATTATGCAATGAGAAAAGCATAATACCTTGTTAGCTAGTTATTACATGGCCAGTTCCGATTCGTAGCACTTTCTTTTCAGTGACGTCACTCATTTTGGCGACAAGAGCATCTTTTTTTTCTTTTGTTATTTTTCATATGTTAAAAGATTGACTTTTGAATGATTATGTAATATGTGTAATACCGTGTTAGCTTTACTCATCATTTCAAAATTAATGACATAGTTATTACATAGCCAATTCCATAGCATTGACCCAAAAAAAATAGTTATTACATAAGCAATTCCGAGTCGTAGCACTTCTTTTTCAGCGACGTCATTCATTTTGGCGACAAGAGGATCTGTTTTTCTTTTATGCTTTTGGGAAGCACTAGGCTTTGAAACATTACGTAATATACATAATCCCTTGTTAGCTAGTTATTACATAGACTTACCCACATTGCTTTACCTTTAAATTCTATAAATAGAGACCATTATTAAAGGGTTATCATTGCAACAAAGATCACTTCGAAAAAAACATTGCAATAGTTAAAGATAAAAATGGCTGATCACATCCCCATAGAACAGATCAACCTTCTGTTCTGGAAGGTACTTTCTGAGAGTGAACTTGAACATCAGCTCAATGTTCCATCCAATGTTCTTAAAAAATATCCAATTTTTGCTGGATGTTCAAGAAGCTTCACTTCCTTTGATAGAAATGGCGAAAAATGGCCATTTAAATTATCCATTCGTCAACCTCCTCAGTATCCTAAACCATACTTCGTCGAGTCCTTGTGGCATCCATTCGTAGTGGCCAAGCATCTCCGCGAGGGGGATTTAGTGGAATTCTACACAATTAGGGGTAACCCTGGAGCTGGAATTCAAGTCAGAGCCTGGAGAAATGAGATGGGTTGGTATCATGTGGAGGACCTTACTGTTACTTAGAGATTGGAAATATATATATATTTTTCTGTTTTGTTATGTGGTTCCCAAGTTAGTGGTTTGCTTCTTTGGTCTTAGTGGTTTGCTTCTTTAGATTTGCTTCTTTTGTCTTAGCGGATTGCTTCTTTTGTCTTCGTGTTTCTTCGTTTACATGTTTCGTCATGGGGTGGATTTTTTTTTTTTTTTTTTTTTTTTGCTTCTGCGTATCGTAATAAATGCTTTTTCTTCTTTTCTTGTCTCTTACGGTCCTTCCTCTGCTGCATTTAAAAAAAAAAAAAAAAAAAAAAAAGCCAATGGATGATTGTTGGTTTGGCAGGGCCTTGGCAAAATTTTTTTTGGCAAATTTGATATAAAATTATTTGATGGGTGTTAATTAGGTTAAACTCTTTACATATTTCAAAACTGAGATTCGTTTATATTTCTTAAAATTATAGCCACAGTGCAAGAATTTTTTTTCTAAGGCCATTATATATATATATATAATACTATTTCAACTTGTCTAAAGAGTATTACTAAAAACTCCAAAAACTAAAACGAGTCAAAAAGTAAAGGATCAGTTGTCTAATTGAACATTTCATTTCAAAACATGAATTACCAATCAATTGGATAAAAATGAAGGTTTAATTTGACATTGTACTGTATCATAGTTTGTAAGACTTTATTTTATTAATATAAAAATTATATAACTTAAATATCGATAAATGCATAATAGGGATAGCCTTTTTCTCTTAAATTGACAACTGCAACTTAGAGTACCCTTAGAGACGAGATATCATTTGAATACTCTCTCATTGATTTTATAAGATGAATATATGTAAATCATTGATTTTATAAGATGAATATATGTAAATCAGTACGTAAAGTGATGGGTTTATTGACATATATATTTTTTTATCTATACAACCATCACACCTGCCTTAATTAAGTTTTTTTAAAAATATTAACACTAAATTAAAACAAAACAATTTTTGGTAGATTATTTGAGAAGCTTCCATATAACTAGAATAAAAAAAAATAAAAGAAGTAAATCCTATAGTCAATATTTGAATCAACAATAATAACAATGACGTTAACTTTTTTTTAAAGCATTTTTTTAATTTTACTTTTCAACTTTTCTAATTTTCATTTTCAAATTATTTTTTAGTTTGTGTCTTCTATAGTTATTTTATTTTATTTTTTAAAAAAACAATAATCTACTTTATTTAGAAAAGTTTACTTTAATTTACAAAAAAAATGTAAAAAAACTAATTATCATTTTTTTATAAAATAAAATTATTTTTTGTAAGTATAGGATTTTGTATTTTCTCATTATAACTCGATATAGTTTACATTACTATCATTGTTTTGTAGAAAATAAAGCACATGAAATTAATTTTTATAATTATATAAAATAAAATTATTTTGATTATTTTTATGTAAAAATATTTGAAATTAATGAAATAGTGATAGTTCATGAAAAAAATAATAAATTTGTTAATTTTCAAAAAAAAATCTCAGTTTTGTAAAATATGTATTTTTTTTTTTTTGGCAAAAATGTCAAATTTGTAAACATCGTAGATGACTCATGTAAAATAAAATAAAATAAACTAAAATAAAGAAAAAATAAAAATCAGAAACTAAATTGAAAAAAGTTTAAGGTTAGGTAACCACTTACGCAATTAACACTCTTTGCTGGAGTGAATGTTGAAATGTGGCATATTTATAAAAATATTCTATTATTTATTGTTACATTATCGAAAATTGATTGAAAATTATCATGAGATATTTTTGTCTAAAATGAAAATAAAAATTAGAAATTAAACTTGGAACTTAGTATAACTATTGGTCAATTCTAATCAACTAACCACAAAAGGGGTTAATAATCTTTATGGAGCATGATGAGGTATATATATGTATATAATTAAATTATTATATCATAAAAGTAAACATTACTTATAAATTAATTTCTATAAAAAAAATTTATTTTATTTTTTATAATTATTATTCTAATAAAAAAATAGTGAGTAAAAAAAATCTATTTTAATTAGTGAAAAAAATTGGATGAGTTTAATATATATGTAAGTTATATATGTAGTCTATCTCATATTGGAAGAATGAATAAAGTAGGACATACCCTTTTCATAGAAAGTGTCAAAGTGGAAGATAAATCAAATTTTGATTTATATAATAATTAATGTATAAATTATATAAATGGTCTAAGGATAACACTTTAATCGTGTGACGTCAATATATTTTTTTTGGCCCCAGACTTTGCTTGTGGTGGTAAGAGCTTTAGTCGGCTCGTTTGGAAGGGTGAGATGGATCCCCACTCCACTCTTTTTCCAACATCAATGTATTTTTTTTTTAAATTTGTTTTCTCATTTATTGTATCATTCAGGAACATTAATCACCAACCATCAATCATTCTTTGCTTTGTCATTGTTGATTTTTGCCTTATATTAATAGCGTGTAATTTAATTTTGACCTGATGTCTATTAATCACCCACTCAACAAAAAAGCAAATAACATAATTGAAATATTGGCCCAAAAAAAAAAATAACCTAATTGAAAAAGAAAAAAAAAAGCACGTGCTTGTCACACTGCTCATGTAAAGTACCAAAACGTAAAAATCATAAAAAAACAGTAAAAAATTTATAACAATTTATTTTATGTAATTGTATATACCACAATTTAAATTCTAAAAATTATTTAAGTAAAAAAAGTTGATACTAACCGATCTTTATTGGTTTCTTTATTCATTGTTTCACAACCATATTCTCTCCAATTTTTAGACTGCTCCCATTTTCTTTTCTTTTTTGTACAAAATTACACAAGTTTTTACTTACAGTTTTCTTAAATTTAATTGTCAAACATAGTCAAAAGATATGAAGAGTTCAACTGGATGTGTATTTGCATGCATGTTAGAAAATCTGAAGTGATTCTTTGTATTTAAAAAGTACGGGTTTATTGCACCGTTGATACTATAATTTTGACTCTTGTTTTAAAATGATACCACAATTTTAATTTTTTTCTTTTAAGTTCCTTAAATTCTATTTTGGTTTCAGTTCAAAGTCAGTTAATGATTTTCGGTGAAATTAGTCTAATGTGTCAGTTCAAAGCCCCTACTATTCCGATTGACACATCAGACTAATTTCACTGAAAATCATTAAGTGACTTTAAACTGAAATCGAAATAGCATTTAAGGGACTGAAAAGAAAAAAAATTAAAATTGTGTTATCATTTTAAAATAAAGCTCAAAATTACGACATCAATGGTGTAATAAAGCCAAAAAGTATGACATCCCTGCAACTATTGCTTGGATATAGGAATAGAGTCCCTACTAGGTAGGACAAAAATTGTAGACACTGAATATGAAAATGCTCTAATGGGTCCCACGCTGTTTATTGCTATGCACAATTAATTCCAAACCATTATCCGTATGAACTTTAGTTTTTATTCAATTTAAATTACCGTTTTATCCTTCTACAGTAGATTCTCTTCGTGTACCTGAATGTGGGCATTTTATGTTCTCTCACGTGTACAAAACCTGTTGATTGCTTTTGCTAACAACTTCCAACTTTAGTCTTTTCTTTTTTGCTTAACCTATATTTTGCTCCCTGTACTTTTATATTTTTCAGATTTCCCCTACACTTTTATTTCTATAGATTAATACCTTATATTTTTATTTTTCTATACATTGACTTTCCACACTTTTATTTTTCTACACACATTGAATACTTCCGTTAAAAATGGATAAGATATAAATAAAATATCTAATTTAGTCCCTATAATTTTGAAATTTTTAATAAATTTATATTATTTAAAATTTTAACAAATTAATCCTTAATATTTTTAAATAACTTTTTTATTTTTTACTTTCAATAAATATTTTAGTTAATTATTAACATTTATATATTTAGTTAATAAATTTATAATTTAACTAATTTAAACTTCTAATT
>CATIWK010777658.1:0-18783 GCA_949634005.1 Mallotus japonicus
TTATTAATATTTTCAAGCTTAGACCCACCACTAACATTTCATATAATTTTGGAACCATGTGCTTGTCCAATGTGTAAGTATAAATTAACATTATCTTTGTAGATATCATCATCCAATTAGATTTTTGTTGTTTAAATGCATAGTTTCACCTTTGAATTTTACATTATTAACCTATGACACTCCTCAACTTTTATTATTTTCTAATTAACTTTTAGACTTTTATTTTGAACCTTTTTTACCTTTCAATTTGTATTTTTTTATTCTATTTAACTCATACAATATTAAAATGGATAAACATTTAATTTCAAATGATTTTAAAGACACAAATGTTAAAACAATATAAATAGAATTAAAAACTAATATTAAAAAAAGTTAGAAAACATTTGCTTTTAATTATATTATCTCTTTCATTAAATATTATTTTAGTGTATATAAGTTTCTTTTGTATATATATCAACATTGATTGATAAAATACTTCGATTTTATGTATTATAGGAGTTCAATAGGTTCAAAATAAAAGTTTAAAGGTTGAATAAAACATAATAAAAATTGAGGAGTGTTAGAGGTTAATTAAATACAGTTCAGGTAGATTAATGGTTGTTTAATTATAACCTTTGATATACATTACAGGTTATATATATCAATATTTATAATTAAGAATGAATTAATCTAATGGTTTTTAATCCATTTGTATAAATACACATATATGAACCGTAACAAGAGCCTCTTTTAAACCATATCTATAGTTGTAAGGGAAGGTGAGACTGAAATAAAAAATCTATGTATATGTGCACATAATCTATGTATCAAGTCCATGCACTTTAAGTTGTAAATCCATATTCAAATAAGCAGAATATAAACAAAGCACATACCTGGGCACTAGATTGTTCAGCACCTGTGTCAACATTTCTTTTCAGAAATAATGACTCACGAACCAATAAAACCTGCTTCCATAACTCCTCATTTCCATAAGAACCCCACTTTGGCCACTCTGGTAATGAAGCAACTACATCATCACATGGATTCCTTGCAATCCCAGTAATCCATTTCAACATTTTGCATTCGGACTCCCTTTTCCTCTTATGACTAGAATTAGATTCCTCAACAGCATCTAAATCTAAAATCATAACATCATTTTCATCACCATTGTCACATATCTTACTCCCATCCATTTCCACAACCACACTCTTCACCTCATCCTCATCGGCCGCCTTTACACTAGCTAAATTGGATTCTAAATTTTCCTGAACATCTGCGCATTTCTTATCTTCATCAGAGAATGAATCAATGACAGAACTCTTTGCCATATTGTAGCTTGGATTCTCAACTTCCACAAAATCAACAGCATTCCGTCCGGCATCTACATGAACAGAAGATTCTTCATCATCAGCAGTACATTTCTCGCCGCCACTATTAGAATCCAACACAGCACAAACATTTACTACAGATTTCCAGTCCAAAATTCCCTTGAACTCAAGCCCTAAACCCTCCGAAACCCCAATAACATTCGAAGCAGTACCGCTTGACTTAGTTCTCGAATTCTTATCTTCGACAGCTCTCTCTAACCACTTCTCTAATGCATCTAAATACTTAGCATAAACCAATTTAACAGAAGACGCAAAATTTATACCAAAACCAGACTCATCAGCGACAGCATCCCATAATCCATTCTTAGAAACAGCATCATATCCGCCTTTCTCTCTGACAATCAAATAAAGTTTGAACAAATCAACAGATTGCCCATTCCCAAGCATTGGAGGGAAAGAAGCATCTAGGGCACAGACTTCTCGTCGAAAAAAATTTAAACAGGTATCGAACCGGCATCTATCATCGTCAAGCACGGCCTGCAGGTCTTTCGGCTCGAACTTCTTCTTGGGAGTTCTTGGGCAATCTAAGGTTGAATTATCGCCAGCAATCATCGACCACCCTGCCATTAATTTGTTTTTCCCAAGTTCAAAACCCTAAAAAAGGAGTCATTATCTTCGCAATCTTCATAAAAGAAGAGAAAAAAAAACATCGACATGGAATAAAAGAAAGAAATCAAGCAATGTTACATGTACATATTCATATTTAGGTTTAAGATTTAAGATTTAGAAACAGAAAATAGATACCGATTAAAGCATTAGAGCAAGAGTGAAGACGAATTTTTTGGCGGGAAAATGACTGATCTAGGGTTTTGAAGCGGCCCTCGAATTTATTTTTGGGGTCGCGATTGCTCCTCGCATGCTTGTTTAATTGCAGAATTATATTGGGTAGAAAAAAAAGAGAGAGTAAAAGAAAGGGGGCTACAATTCAAGTTTTGAACAGATGCAGACCCTAGTTTTCAAAATCGAAAATTACTCTTTATTTTTCTGTTAATTAATTTTTTTTATTTTTGGGTTAAAACGAAAATAAAAATAAAAATAAAAAAGAAGAATAATAAGAAGAAGAAGAAGAGAAGCGTACCAGAAAATTTATGGGTATTTTTGTGTAGAGTGGGGTTTCAATGAGAGAGTGTTGGTGACTATCTTGACCCACCCCTTTCCCCTATTCTCTTTGCCTTTTGCCCCCTCTTCTTCTTCTCTCTTCGTTTGTTGCTTCTTCTATTCTATTTTTTTTTTTTTTTAAGGGGCTTTTTGTTTTGTTGTTTGTTTGGGACTTGGGAGTGTGTTTTAAAGAAAAGAAAAGAAAAAACTTTTCTTTCTTTTTGAAATTAAAAGCTTTTCAATAAGAGTAAGGGTTTGTGAATGGACACAATGCCCTTATTTATAGTGGCCATCTTTGAGTAAACTTTGGTTAATTTTTAACTCTACGGTTGAGTTTTAGGGCTCTTTGTTTTGGTTAGTATTTGTTATTGGAGTAAGGACTTTTGTGGGGAGAAGTTTTCTTTTTATGGAGTGCTACTACGGTACATATACGTGTATCTATATAAATAAAATTATTTAATTATAACCGTTTGATTAATTCAGTACCTGTAATATGGATCAATGACTATAATTAAATAATATTAAATCTAACGATTGTAATTTCATTTGTATAGATATACATGTGTGTCCCGACGAGATATAACTGTCAAATATAGTAATGATATCAATATAAATTATGCTTTGAATGATGAGGATTTGATCATGAATTTAAATTTTGTGTGAAATCTCTTATTTGACAACTACATGAATTTACATTAATAAAGATTTGAAATAAATGTACACTAAATTTAGAACAACATCTAATTACAAGTTATTTGAAATCATTCTATTTGAAATTTAATATTTAAAATTTAAGATTTCATAATTTTATATATTTTTTCCATGTTTAATGGATTAATAGGGCCCTCTATAGTCCTGATAGATATATTTTTAGTTTTGCAATTTTTGGATTAACAAGTATATACAAAATATTGAATTGAAATGTAAAAGGAAAAAAAACTCATAACTCACAATCTGTGAACAAAATTATTCTCATAATTTGAAAAATATTTTCTATAGAAACTTTTGGTCATCTTAAATCTTAATTTTCTCCTATGTTTTATACTAAATCTATTGGTTAAAGAGTACAAAATATAAAATTTCAATCTCCCATTATTTTTATCAAATATTAGATTAAATGTTGGGTTATAAAGTTATTAAGTTTAAAATTTGATAAGTATCTATTTTATTATTTGAGTATTCACCCCTAAAAATTAATGCATAACACTATAAAAAAATTTATTTTTTTAAATATTAAAAATATATTCATTTAGTTTTTTTTAGTTTTATTTTTTAACTAAAACATTATTATACATATCCCAATATTACTCAAATTCTA
This sequence comes from Mallotus japonicus, assembly GCA_949634005.1. Classification (NCBI taxonomy): domain Eukaryota; kingdom Viridiplantae; phylum Streptophyta; class Magnoliopsida; order Malpighiales; family Euphorbiaceae; genus Mallotus; species Mallotus japonicus. The sequence goes on from CATIWK010777658.1 coordinate 3,784, forward strand.
AAAGCATTTATATCCTACATATTTTCTTACCGTAAATCACTCAAACATTTTTTTCTAAACTATTAAAAATTATATTTTTAAAAAAATTATAGAAAATTATTTAATATTATTTTTTAATCTATTATACATATTCCAATAATAAATTTTAAAAATAATCCTATTATAATTAAAAAATTGTGGCAATAAAAATTTAAAAAATAAATTAATGTGATAGATTTTATTTTTAATTTATTTAGTTATTATTCTATTTAAAAGTGTCTATCTTAATATTTGACTATTCACCTCTAAAAGCTAATTTGTAACAATATTAAAAATTCTATTTTTAAAAAAATTTAAAATAAAACATTTATGTAGTTTTTTTTAGTATTATTTTTTAAGTAAAACACCATTATACATATCTCAATACTACTCAAACTTTAAAAGTATTTATATCCTACGTATTTTTTTACCTTAAAAAAATTAGAGGCAATTATTCAATATTATTTTTAACCTATTGTACATACTCAAATAATAAATCTCAAAAATAATTCTATTATAATTAAAAAATTATGGCAATAAAAATTAAGGAACTAAAATAAAATCTTATTTTTAAGAAATTAAAATAAAATATTTATGTAATTTTTTTAGTCTTATTTTTTAACTAGAACATTATGCTACGTATTTTTTTACCTTAAATCACTTAAACATTTTTCCTAAACCATTAAAAATTAAAAAATTAAAGGATAGAATGATAACGAGAATTATCTTATATTAATATAAGTCCATACAAAATGTAAAATTTTACTCTTGTAATTTATAATTCGGAAGGGTTAAATTAAGCGAACATCTAATAATAATAATTTAAAATATATAAACTATTTTAAAATTAAATTAAATTAAATTAAAAATTAACCTATATGATAAAAAGGATATCTAAATGTAAAAAATAATTAGTCATAGTAATATCAAGTAAATATCATATTCAAATGAATAAAAATTTAAAATTTTGGTTAAATATATTTCCATGCAAAAGTTATAAAAAGTATGAAATATCGGTAGGGTTCAAACAAAATTTAAATACTTATTACTTTATTGAATTTAAATCTTTAATTTTCATTTTCTATAAAAATTTAAAAAATCACATATTTTGTTACATAAAAAGAGATTCAAATATACAGAAAATGATAAGATCTACAAATCTACTATTGCTAACCATGTTACTACAACCATGGTTGGTGATTATCACCATCATCATCTTTTATTGACTTTAGCATTATACTTGAATTGAGGCTTATTATGTTTTTTTTTTTTTTTAGACTTCTTATGTATACCTAATGTATTTATGAGGTGAGTTCTCAGTTTTCTTAATTGAAAAGACCATGAATTTAGTTTTAAACTTGAATTAACTATACGTTCCAAATACCCTTCCCCCAAATTGCTCTAATTTAACAATTCATTTTGGAAAATAACTAAAAATTATATATTTTTTTATCTATGCTTCATCATTTTGTATTAGATTAAATATATTTCTTCATCAAAATGCACCAATAAACTATTATATATTGGCTTAATCCGTTTAAAATGAATGGTAAAACATCCTGTTACGAGAATATTTGGTTAAGGTATTTAATTGAGAGTAAAGTTCGATCCCTCAACCTCCCGCTAACTCTTCCATTTCAGGTCAAGAGGTTTAGCCGTCTACCTATTGTGTATATATATATATATATATGTAAACTAGCTAGATGACTAAACCTCTTCACTTGAAATGAGAGAGTTAGCGAAAGGTTAAGGTTGAGGTTGAGGTTGAGGTTATATATATATAAAAGTACCTCACATATCAAATAAAAATTGCATAAATTCAAATAATCGGTATGCTTCAACACACGCTAAAATAGTTTAATAAGTAAAATGCTAAATACTCTATGAGGATTTTGTCTAATAGCCAAATTTTTAATAAATATTTTGAATAATTAGAGCTCGAGTCTCCATTTTTTCTCCCAAATTTTCATCTATAATGTTCAAAAGAAAAAAAAAAGTAAAATACTAAATAAAAAATTTGTGTTTCTCTCAGTGTGACTACCCATTTCACTATAATTGAGTTTTTGAGTTGGACTTAATTATATTTTATTGTATTTTATTCAATTGCTGGGTTGGTCTTTGGCATCTAAGTAGTTGGAGACCAGCTCAATCTAAAGTTCATGGATTATGAACTTTAACTCTACCATATGATCAAATAACAAGAATAAGGGCAACTTTAGGTTTGGTGTAGTTGATTTTTTTTTTTTTTTTTTTGGCTAGTGGTTAGAGAAAATTTGAGTTGGTGTCTTCTTATTTATTAAATAATTGTTCCTAGTTGTGTAGTTGAGATATATGGACCTATGCATTTAGTCTTTAATATATATATATAATAAAAAAAATAGAAAAAAATATTTCCAATATGCATGATGAGGTACAATGAAAACTTTAAACAATAGTAAGATCTGGACTCATACCTCTTTTATGAGCCATCCCAAGTCTCAGAGAGGATAATTTTTCTCCAATGATTTTTATGTGCCATTCACTTAACCTACAACCCCAATTTATAAGTACTTTGGGTCCTTTTCTTGAAATTATTGGTAGGTTGGGATTCCACTATCTCCAAGTTTGTATTTTGTGCAAACTCTACTATTTTGAATGGAAATTTCTATTTTTAAGGAGATTTTAAAAAATAAATTTAAAAGTAAGCACTCCAATTTTGAAGGTTTTTTTTTCATTAATTTATTTGTTATTTGAATTTTAGAATTTTTATTAAAATTAATTAACAATAAAATATATTTTTAGATTTTTTCCCAACTTATGCCAATTAGAATTATTACTTGAATAATGATAATATTTATATTTATTTTTATAGCTTTTACTTTAAGAAAGAAAATTTTTTATCAACAAACCTTAAAACCCACTTCTAAGTATTCTTTAGTAATTTAAAAAAAATACAGTTAAAGAAAACAATATTATTCTCAATTACTATATATTATTTTTAAAAGAATTATACATTAAAATCTAAAATACATAATTGATTAAAATAAATTATATTTTTACTGGTCATTTTATATAGTACTAATAGCAATTGATAACATTTTACTAAATAAATTATATTTATTAGTTACCAATAATAACTATCAATTATCAACTGCTATGAATAATTAAAGTAAATAAATTGTAAAATTTATCGTGATATTATTATTTAAATTTGAATACACTTTAGACCTGAAAATTGTTAAATATTGATATCTAATTTTTTAAGTTGCATAGTAATTATCAAACAACGGCAGAAGGATTAAAAGTATTAATTTAAAAGTAGTAGGGACTAAATACACATTATAGTAAATCTTAAGGGTCTGGTGCTAAATGGAACAACCTTAATTTTTTTTTTTTTATCAAAATAACCATCTTAGTCCACGTCACCAGAAAGTGCATAAATAATAGGGAGCTGCCTGATTCCGTCATTCGTGTCAAAATCGTCGTACAGATAATAAAGTTACGGCCCAATTTAAAAACAGCCCACTAATTTGCCATTATTTATACAGGAAAATTTAAATCATATTTGCTTTAGACACCTTCACTTTGTAGTAAATATAAAAGTCACCCCAAAAGAAATCTTTTTCGCTCATTCTCATACTTTTTGAATTCATTTTTTACTCAAAATAAGAAAAAATAATTAACCATCATTAACCTCAGTTGGTAAGGAACTTTTTCATTTAAGTGATATTTTAAATTCGAGTCACGTTAAATTAATTGTTAAAAAATTTTTGTCGTCCATATGATTCTACTCGAGTTAAACTTAAATTAATTATTGAGAGATTTTTTGTTGTTCATGTAATCCTACTCAAATCGAATTGGTTTAGTTAGAATTCAATAGATTTTAGATACCAATTGTTTAAACCAAAAGAAGAAAAAAACAAAACAAAACGTAAAAATAGAACAAAATTTTTACACTCTATTAGCTATATACTTGAAGTAATTTTCATATAAAAAGTTCTTACAATTGAGTGAAATATGAATCAAATTGAGACTTTAGCTGCTACCTCTTTAAATTGCTAAGCGCTGATATGGAAAATCAAATACTATGTTCTTTATTTTGTTTAGCATAAAAATACTATGTTTTTAAAAACTAAGCTCTCTAAGAAATTAATATGGGTTAAAAGTTTATTATACATCATGTAATGGTTTCTGTCATTTCACGTGCACCCCATTTTTTCATTCTTTCAGATGCTTCTTCAACCTAAAATATTGAAATTTTTAAATGATTAGAGATAATGCATGCTTGATTAAATGAAATCTCTTTAAGATATTGAAATAATATGTACTCACTTCTTTGTTCCAATTAGTTCTATAAATAATGTAAATGAGGATTAATGTTTGCAAGAATGTTCCAAAAATCATCCCCATCCAAATTCCCTGTAAAAATAATTCAAAAAAAAAAAAAAGTCAGCTGCTATATAATGTAGCCAAAAGAACAAAATGTCAAAACAAAAAAATTCAAAACATTTGAACATCAAAGGCAGGGAATGCTTGTACCTGTACATGTAAACTTGTTTTATAGCCAAGAAGAAAACCAAGAGGGAGGCCAATTACATAGTAACTAAATAAATTAATATAAGCTACAAGGGCTTGCCAGCCTCCTCCAACAGCAACACCTGCAACAATAATTGAAAAGAAAAAAAAAAAAAACAAAGCTATAATTTTTGGATTTTAATGTAACTCAAAAGTAGGTACACTGATCCACTTTTTCTGTATTGGTCTGGGCTAGACTCCAGTGAAGTCCTAGGATCAAACTCTAGACTCTAGTGACACCACTAAAATTAAATTTTGAATTATCACTAGGGATCAAATTTACTTGTGTGGTATCCTACATTCCGATAAAATTTACTAGTATGGTATCCCCTTCTCATAGGTAATAAAATATATTTCCTCTCAAATTAATACTAACAACTAAAAGTCGTAACTCTACCCGACTCTAATAGCGATACCGTAAAAAAAAAAATTTCACTTTTTGTGCATTGTAAAATATTTGTTACCTGATATAACTGGCTGAATGCTATTTAGTATCATTGTTATACCAAGAAGGTATGCCAAATTAGCTACTGCCTTTCTCATCTCTAAGCTATCAGTGAAAATGATGGAAAATTCATCCTTTGTCATCAGAACAATGCATGCGCATGTTACTCCTATAACCAGTGATTCGATGCATGTGATAATCACAGAGTATTTTGCAGCTCTAGGATGTCCTGATCCTAGCTCATTTGAGACTCGAACGCTGCAGAGTAAAAAATCACCATGAATATGAGTGGTGTAATTAAACATTTTTGTGTCAAATATGTAAGAGCCGCGTGCAATACGCCCAAAATAGATGAGAATATTTGACCTTATAGCTGCATTGATTCCTATAAATAACATGCCTTCCCAGCCATTGATGTTCATGCTGCAACAAGAAATGTAATGGTTTTTAAGTACAGAATTACAAAAGAAAAGCGTAGAAAAAATCAATGGAAATGCTAATGCATAGATGGTATCTCGTACCAAATAGAAAGGGATCCAACAGCAATGACAGGATCTTGAAGGTGACCGGTAAGAACAATTATGGTCATAAAATACCAAATCTCTAAACAAATCATTATAGCTGAAGCTATAGAAAGTTTAGCAAATCCCCATATGTCCTTAAATGCTAACCATGATAACCCAGTCCAACCTTCATTGCACCAACCAACCACATATACTACTTGAGCCAAAGCAATACCCCAAGCCGAAATATCGTAGGCTGCAGCAGCACCGGCCAGACCCCATTTTAATACATTAACAAAGAGATAAAGCACACCAATATGTATTATCAGAGCTACGAAGCCAATCCATGCAAGAACTCCAACCCTGCTCTGTGCTTGTAAGAACTTTTGGGTGGGAAAGTTGATAGCTAATGAGAACATTTGAGGGACAACTTGCATTGTAAATTTGCCTGCAAGTTCTGCTATATCAGCTTCTTGTCCAAGTAGCTTTAAGATTGGTGTGGCATATACATAAAGCGGCAATAAAAAGAGACAAGCAACAAACAAGAGAATCCATGATCTTTGCATGTATACTCCGAGCATATCTATTTGTCCTGCTCCAAATGCCTGTCCACATAACGTCTCAAGTGCACTTCCCATGCCAAGCTTCAAAATCAAGAACATCTTAGCATTTAGATTCATTAATGAAAAGAAAAAAAAAATCAAATACATGTGTTGAAAATGGTAACAAACCAAGAAGCCAAATGATAAGTTTGCAACGACAGAAAGAGAAATAGCAACTGCAGATAGCTCAATATCTCCAATATGGCCAACAAAAATATTTGTAAATGAGTTAACCCCATAATTGCACAAGATATTAAATGCTATAGGAGCTGCAATGGACCATAGCTTTGATGATTCAAGAAAACAGATATATTTTGCATCTTGAAAGGTTACTATAGGAGGATAATCTCCACCCTCATTAAGTAAAGTTGAAGGTGCATGGTGGAGATCAGCTGTTTCAAAGATGGTGGTAATCTCATCATCACGTAGAAGTGTATCACTGGCTATGACTCCATCCATCAATGAAATTGTGCAACTTGATTCCATTTCTTTTATGAGGGATGATTCAGCAGAGGAGGAGGATGAACTTCTGTTCTCCTCTGCTTTAAGTGGATCAATTTCTTTATTATTCGCAATTTTTGCTTTCTTTGGATTAAACCCACACTTACCTTTTTTTTCTTTAAAGCTTTTGATGGGTGTCAGAAAAATTCTGAATTCTCTTTCCTTGTTTGATTATTTTTGAAACAAAGTGTACATATGGCTGGCCACAGTTGCTGTAGCTACGAAAATGGATAGCCATGGAAATATGTAAAAAAAACAACGAAATTAAGAGAATAAGATGCATTGACTGGGTCCTATTGGTCTTCTGGTTTCAATGTCTTTTTTTTTTTTTTTCTACATTTAGTTTTGTTAATTGCAGCAATTAAAAATAATTTTTATATTAAAAAATCATGATTTATAAAAACGAAAAAATTAAGAAAAAACTAATTTAATTTTCATATTTTATTTTTTGGTCAACATTAACATAATTAATGTACAGTAAAAAAAAGAAGAAAAATTTGATGAAAGTGGCATATGAACAACAAACCTAACCAGCTGCCAAAGTCATGATTGAAAATGATGGGCTAGCCTTAATTGGCTCCTTAATTAGGATTTGGTAGCACTAAATCCCTATTGCAAACAAAAAGCAGTTGATAAATCATATGGTCATTAAGGAATCAAGATCGTGAAACTGTCCCAATATTGCAAGATAATAATAGTGTAATAAAAAAAAAAAAAAAGCATACAACAATAATGAGCTCTCATTGAAACTTATAATGATTAGGCAGCACAACATAAAATCGTTTGAAAGCAAAACTTCCCTAGCTGCGATTCACTTTACATGCACAATAATCTACAACTCATCAAGAAAAGAAAAGTAAACCCAAACAAACACTATCGGACTTGTGGGGTAATTAAATTTGGTTAGTGATACACTCAGCTTCAGTAAACTTGTTAGTTAAACATTGGCATTCTTATTACCAGGGAAGGAGGCAGTAGCAGGAGATGATTGTGAACCCCAACTAGATACTCCCATATTGTCACCAGAACAATCACCGTTGATTGGTATACCATTGCCGGAATCTATTTGAATCCCATGGTAAGAGTCCCCTGAAATCATTGCCTGTAACAATTTTGGAGCTGGAGGAATCGGCACTTCCACTATCCCCTCCAACATCTTCACAACTGTCCCCATTGTAGGCCTTGTATCCTCATTATCTTGTATGCACCAAATTGCCACATATGCAACTCGTTCAACCTCCTCAATTTTATATGACTTGCCTAGTCTGTAGTCCACCACTGCTGCTACATTGCCTTCAATTATTTGCTGCGCAGCATATGGAGGAAAAAACCATTTGTCACCCTTTTCACCCTCTATGCGGCCGTTACCATTACCACCACCTGCAGATGGTGGTGCCTCTACATTTCTGCGTCCACCAAGTAATTCCAACAATGTCATTCCGTAGCTATAAACGTCTGCTTTTGTAGTAATTGCCACTCCAGATATCCATTCTGGAGCAACATAGCCCCAAGTACCCCTCATAGTGGCCAACACACGGCTGAAGTCACGGCCAACAAGCTTTGCCAGGCCAAAATCCGATACCTTGGCCGTGTAGTCACCATCTAAAAGGATGTTTTCCGGCTTGATATCACAATGAATGATGCAATCTCTACATTCCTCATGTAAATATGCAATGCCTCTAGCAGTCCCAATTGCTATTCGAAATCTAACTTCCCAACTCAAATTAGGACCATCTTGGCGGAAATAAACACTCAAAGGACCATTCGGCATGTAATCATACACTAAAAGCCTATGAGAATTCTCTGAGCAAAACCCTCTAAGCCTAACAAGATTAACATGTTGAATGTTCCCAATGGTACATACCTCTGCCCTGAACTCTTTCTCTCCACTGCCTGGCCTCTCAAGGCGTTTCACAGCAACGGGAGTAGAATCCAACAACTCGCCTTGAAACACAGCACCAAATCCACCATGCCCAAGTTTGTCAGAAAAACCCCTAGTTGCTGCATACAGCTCTTTGTAAGAAAATACTTTCAAATTCAACATTGGAAAGCCACTGTCTTCCTTCTTACCCTTACCCTTGCCCTTACAGTTGCTCTTCTTTCTTTTCATCTGAAGAATCATAAACGTTCCGATGGCTAATCCACAAATAGCGATAGATGCAAGAACACTAACAATCAAAAGCACAGACTTTGACTCATCTTTCTTTACAGTTCCTTCTTTCGGCACCCTAATAAACAGCACATCTTGATAAGTGCTGTCAGAGCTCACATTTCTTAGATTCAGTAAAGACACATACAAATTCTTGCATAAATTAGTCTTCCCATCATGAATTAAACCAATACAAGAACAATTACCCAAACAAGAACTCTCACAATTACTTCTACTTCCTTTGAATGACACCATTCCTGCTGTATCAAATGCCACCACACCAGCCTCCACAAACCCATCAGTCTTGTTACATAAATCTTGACTCTCCCTAACACAACCACCCGAATAATCCGCAGAGTCCCAATCATAATCACTAACAGGCCTAAACCCAGAAAGACAAAAACAAGGCTTTAGCGATGAAGTATTTGTACAAAACCCCATATCCCCACATAACCGATAAACTTTACACTGATTCTCTGGCTGTGACCAGAACATATCCCAGCTCTCCACCTGCTGAGCCCACGTATATTGTTTCAACTGCCCATCAACATCCAATTGAAATCGAGTTAATGGCGGTTTCAGGGCTGCATCTGGAGCTATTTCCGTGTACCAAAACGATGCGGTGGAAGTTGAAGGATCAGAAAAATGGAAATTGTATATGTAAGGTACTGTCATTTCAGGAACACCAGCGAATGCCTTACCACTCCAGTTGCCTGTGCTCCAGTATCTTACACTTTTATTAAATACAAGCTCGAATTCATTGTACCCTTTTGGGCTTAGTCTGAGACAGTATAACCCAGGGGATGGGTCTGCTAAGCTACGCCAAGAGGTTAAAGATTGTACCTTTGTGATGTTCATGCCAGGTAGCCACGTGTCTGTCGGAAAATCAAAGCTCTGCCATAACAGTGATCCAGTCGCCGACAGCAGAATCAGATTTCCATTGTCTAGAAAACGATATCTTGCTGCTTTCTCTCTGTTTGTACTCTGCCAGATTATGGAATTTCGTGACTCCATAATTGCTAACTTTCCTGTTTCAGTGATTTCTAGGCTGGAAGAAGCAAGATTTGTGAAGGGTGTTTCACGATTTGCAACCCAGACATAAGTTGGAGTCGGAGTTGAAGCGTACCAAATGCCTAGGTACCATTTCGAACCACTATTTGGAGTGAAAAAACCCATCTGGAAAGTGCGGTTTTCACTTGGAATTGTGGAATTTCCGGTGATAATGACCATATTAGTAGAAGACATCTCAATTTTCTCGCTTATGCAATCTCCATTGCAGTCTGCTAATAAAGTCAGCTGCTTTTGTGTGGTGAATGCGAAATTTGAGGACATGGGCAATCTGTTTCCAGGATTTTGGGCAATTTCAGGTCCAAATTTGGCAAGAAAAGAAGCATCAGAAGCTCCTAATAGAAGAAAAAAGAAGAAAGAGATAGTTGGTGACATTTCATCGAGCTTATTGCTAATCACTCTGCTCTGCTTTCGCTTCTCTTCTCGTTACTTTGCCAGAAAGAAAAATGGCATCTTTTACTGGAGAGAGGACAAGACTGAATCTGCAGATGATCCAGTGAAGTCCCCGGAGTTCCAACTTTACAACTTTGAGAGGAGAAAGTGTGCGTGCGATTTTGTAAAGATATCGGCATAAAAATATAATAATAATAATAATAATAATAATAATAAAGCTGCCTTCAAAGAGACACAAAACATAAGGACAAAAAGGTTGTAAGAATTATTTAAGTGATATTACGTGACTGTCCTCTATGTAGCTTATTTTCCTCCTCAATTTATCGATGATGTTATAAAAGTTTTTTTTTTTTTTTTTTGACCAAGATGATGTTATAAAAGTTTTAGTTGTTAAGTGTTTTTTTTTGGTACAAGTCTCGGCTAACCCGAAATTAAGATATTAGATTAGGAGGATTTTTAGGGAAGGAGGTGTCAGTGGAATCGAACCCACACTCACCAGGGTATGGGAAGCACCTCACCACCACTGTCAAGGCGTGGGGTTAGTTGTTAAGTAGTTTGATAATATCTTTTTGTCTCGATCTTTAATAAAGATCGGCAAGCCTTAATTGCTTTAGATTATTAGATCACATCATCATTTAAGATTTTTGTTGTATTACTATTAGACATTTAGGCTACCCCATTTTGTTACATGTTTCTATTCTAAATGAATGCCAATATGAAATCTTGGTTATCCTTAATTTAATTAAATGAAGGAATTATTTCTCTTAATATTAAAAGAATTAAACATAATTATTTTAAAATTTGAGTTAAATGAACTCATAAAAAATAAAATTTTCTTAATATTTAATTTTACAGTAAATAAAATTTGAATTTAATTTGAACTAACAAATATTATATTAGTAAGTTGCAAGCATAATATTGAATAGATACTTGTGATGAAGAAAAGAACCAAAATAAAAATACACATTGAGTAGGTACTTGTTGTAAGTGAAATAGAAATAGAGGCTATAGCACGAGGAATTAGAGGGGAAGGCGAAATGAATGAAAATTTGGATTAATATATAAGTAGACCCTTTAACTTGTGACATGGGATTAAATAGATCTAAATTGAACCTTTTCAACAAATATGACCCAATATTTTTACTTTTAATACCAAATAAGTCCAATTTTAACTCAAACTCTGCACGTGTAACCCAAATTTTATGAAAATAGAGTGAAAATTTATACTAAATATTTATTAATATTTTTAAAATAAATTAAATTTAAAATATTCAAAAAATCCACATCAATCCACCAAACTCTTTGTTTTCTACTCCCTCTCTCTCTCTTGCCATTTCCCCTTCACATTAAACAAAGGGTTTTGAAAAGTTAAACTATTATAAATACTATTTTTTTGAATATTAAATAAATTAGGATAAAAAATTAATTTTTATTGAGAATTTGATTGTCACACTTATCATGATACCAAATTTGGGCTTATTTGCTATTAAAAGTAGAAATATTAGGTCTTATTTGTTGAAAAAGTTCAATTTGAGCCTATTTGATCCTGTATCACAAGTTGAAGGGCCTATTTGTGTATTAGTCCATGAAAATTTAGGTGGAAGGTTATTTGGGTAAAATCACAAGATGAACTGCAAAAGCTGAAAAAGAACAATAGCAGTGAATGACGTTGTGGCAGACAAATGCACTGAAGTCCACTCACGAGGTTATCTCTTTTTCGGTAAAATGAATAGTATAAAAACATCGTTAATCCTTTCCGGTAAATAAATCCATAAATAAAATAAGAACCACACGCGCTTCGCGTTTTGTGATCTCACGTAATTGAGATGGACGGCTCAGATGCTCTGATAGCTCAGACCGTGTCAAAATCTTAATGGTTTCAGGAGTGCATAAGTCAATATAGCAGACATTACTTTGACTTTTGTATCCTTCCATTCCACCTAATACTGCTTGGAAAATTCAAAATTTATTCGTCGGGTTAATTGCACTCAAGTACCCAACTGTTTCACTTCATCCCATCACACCACCCAACATTTAATTATTCACTTAAAACTCTCTAACAATTAATTTGAGTTTCATTAAACTACATAACATCCTTTTCCAGTGATCAGTGATTACGTGGAGCTTATATAGCAGCATATGTGTTACAATTATTTTTTTCCCATTTTTCACATGATTTAAATAACACATATTACCCGAAACATCTTGGTCTTGGTGGTTGGACACTCACCAAAGTAGTGTCATGGTGTGCGTTCAAACCCTATCAATCCCCCCAACCCTCTAACGTACTAACATCTTTGGTAAAAAAAAAAATAACACATATTGTCATATCAGTGTTACGTGTCTCATTTATTTTCATATTTATTGTACTTTTCTTTTTCACACTTCTCCATCATTTTCTTTCATTTTCTTAAACAGCAAACAATTTTTCAAACTTCAAAAATAAATTTACAAACAAAACTCACACTTTTGCCAAATTAAATAACTAATTTTTTTAAAAAAAATTACAAATTTTCAGCACAAATAAACCATTTCCTTCTCCACCATCATAATCCATATCTTCACCCTTTACATCTTCTCCTTCATTATCATCTACAGCTAGAATTTGTTATCACTGAAGAAGTGCAACACCATCAACACAACCACAAAAAATAGCATCAATTAAAAGAGGTTGACGTTGTGATAGAAGAAGCCGACCAGAAATAATAACATTCGATGTTTGTCATCGACCAAAAGAGATTTGACCATATGACAAAAGAGGTCAACTACAAATAAAAAATATCAGATTTGTGATCAAAATAGGTCGATGACCATGTAATAAAAGAGGTCGACTACTTAACAACACTAATCAATAGCTAAATGAGATCGACCACCAACCGTTGTCACTGCTTGTGCCTTTTATGGCACCAGATCTAAAGTAATTTCATTTTTCTATTTTATTTTATTTTTTTTAATTTTTGAGATTACTAAATTTTATTTTACATTTGATTGTTGGGTTTTTAATGAATTTTTTTTTTTGTTTCAGAGTGAGTTTATACAAATTTGTTTCATTTAGATGAATGTTTGTTTAGTGGGAAAGTGATGAAAAATTTAAAAATAAAGTAAAAAGATATTTTTGAAAATTGTAGTGTTTCTTTATTTTTAATGATGTTAGTATAACTGTTGTTGTGTTATTGGTGGGATTATATTAATAATACTGGTGGTGATTTGTTGGTGGATGGAGAAGAAGAAGAAAACAAGGAGGATGATGATGGAGAAGGAGCAACAATATTTATGGGTGAGATTTGCATTTTTTTTTAATGAAGGAAGAAGAAGAATGAAGCTTCTTTGGGAAGCTAGAGAACTATTTCATATGGAAAAAATTATAATATTTTTTTTTACACGTCAATGGCCATGTAACGTTTGGAAAATGACATTGAGTAGTTTACAAAGATTTAAATTAAATGTTAAATAGTTTTAAGGGACTAATTGAATGTTGGATAGCATAATAGTGCAAATAACCCTTTATTCTTCTCATGCTCACAACTAAAAATTTATAACAATCCCAACTGTTCAATATACTTTTCCTTAAATTTTTCTTTGATTTTTTAGTTTTATAATAATACGTTGCTTACTCCAATATTACACAAAAATCACACGAGAATAGAAATTATTCCAGAACATTAATCCTTTTCTTCAAAGAAAATATATACCAATGAGATCTGCAAAAGTGGGTAAAATGATTTTTAATGGCACTTAAAGACTCGGTTCAAGTCGAGATATATATATATATTTTTTTTGAGAAAATATTGATCGGGTACTTATAAGAAAGTCGACAAGTTGGGATATTTCCAAATTCTAAGCAAAAAGAGAACATTTCAAAATTTAAACAAATCAACCTAATAAAGTCTGCAAGTTTAGAAAGAACGTCACCTCATGATTGGATTGGTGCTGTCAAATACTAATTCTATGATTGCTGCGTTGCATGTTAGGCATGGATTATGACCTTACACCACTCTCTGCGTTGCATGTTAGGCATGGATTATGACCTTAAACCACTCTTTGAAAATTTACTCAAACAAATACTATTTTATTTTTTTGAGCAAAACAAATAGTTTATGCATAGTTAAACTATGTTGACAATAGCATTAGAATGCCAACATAATAAAATAGGCATACAATTATAATTATTCGGTTTATTTCAATTTATATAGAACATAATATGTATACCGTTTCATTGATCATTACACTTTCATAACATTAATTGGGTACATAGAAAAAACTGACAGATTTATTTACAAAACCAGAAGCCAGAAGTGAAAAATAAGACCCAAATATATGCAACATACAACAAAGAAAGCAGAGGAGCAAGTGAAATATACTTCATTAACACAACATCGAAAGCAGAACTGACCATTTGTTTGCAGAAAATTTCTTCTCAATTTTTTTTTTTCTTCTGAAATCCCCTTGATGACCATGTGATTTAGTAATGAGGAGGAGGTATGTATCAACAACTTGTTTTCTTCCTGCATTAGAACTCTATTGCTCTACTTTGACCTTCCCACGGGTAATCACATGCACTATGATATTTTAAACCTTGAAACCAACCAAGACCAAAATTAAAATGAGTCCGTGGGCACTCTTCTGACCAGTTGTGAGTCCATGAGCAGCCCACTAAGTTGGCAACCTTTCAATTGAAACCACTAACAAAATCTCCATCTTGGTAAAGTATTAAAGAGCTACTAATTGAAGGTATGGTCAAATACCATTTCCTGTAATGTTTAAGAA